>MJUU01009297.1:5127-18987 GCA_002080025.1 Modiolus philippinarum
TTTCCAAGTAGATATTGATGTTGCAACTTCAAAACAGATGTTGAAAATTGTTTGTTGACCGCCATTTTCAAAATGGCCGCAAAAAAAAGGCGGGAAAATTCAACATTTTCTGATTTCAATGAAATTTGGTTTCCAAATAGATATTGATGTTCACAATAGTCCTAAGTTGGTCCCCTTTCAAAAAAGTGTCTGTCAAGTCCGCATCATATCCAAGATGGCCACCAGCGCGTGAAGCTTGGTTTTATCATTGGACCCTATGGGAAGGTATTCAAAGATATTCTTCTCTGAAGCCGCAGAGCCAATCGGAACCAAATTTGGCCAGAATAGTCGTTAGGTGGTTCCCTTTCAAAAATGAGTCCGGCAAGTCTGCATATCATCTAAGATGGCCACCAGCGGGGAACTTAGTTTAACATTGGACCCTATGGGGAAACATATTCCAAGATCTTCTCTTCTGAAAGTACTTGGCCAATTGGAATCACACTTGGTCACAATGGACCTTTGTTTGTCCCCTTCTTAAAATGTGTCTGGCTTGTCTGAACACATTCAAGATTGGCATTCAACATTGGTATTATTATTTTTGACTGTATCTGTCAGCAATGGCCCAGGTGAGCGATACAGGCTCTTGAGAGCCTCTTGTTATACACTCCCTTCAAGACGATATAGGTTGTATGATGGAACTTAGTTCATCAAGGTAAGAGTGATAAGATTGGAATGAAAATCTTATCACCCAGTCCAGAAAATCAAGGAAGTGGATGCATGGATACGTACACATTTTAACTCAGAGCGGTGTCAAGACATCCTTAAATCTTCCCCTTTCTAGAATATTATGACTTGCTATTGTTTATTTTCAAGGGATGAACGATACAGTTTTATTAATCAGAGTTTGTAGCTCATTCCCTGCTTCACATGGTGAATAAAAGGATATGGAGTAAATGCACATGAGACAAAGTCTCTACAAATACATGGTAAAAACAAGCAAAGGAACAACGCTTTTATTGTTGTTCTTCATCTTGAAGTCACCATGAGGCCTTCAACAATGAGCTTTGCTCATACCTCATAGTAAGTTCAAGACGGCCCCTAGCACCGGTTTAAGCGAATTTGCTAATTGTCGAGCAACGCTACATCCATGTCTTTCTTGGTCATGGGTGCGGGATTGTCAACAAACATCAATTAAACTGGCAAAGTGCTCTTACAATCACTGTCATCCTTTGCCCGACAAAAGCACTAGTGTCTTAAGCTAGTGGACAACTACAACATATAGACAAACACAGGGCACTCATCAAGTCGAATGTAAAAAAACTTGGCGTTATAAAATAGTGAGACGTGGGCACTTAAAACAGGTGGTCTGGATTACATTTCAAAAATTACAAAAATAATTGCCAAAATTTGAAAGTATCAATAGTATATCCATATGAGAAATTCTCTCACGCACAAGTACACCATAACTGGAAAATATAGAGAGCATACATCTCTCGCAAAATATATTTCAAAATATTTCCATCTTCTAGTACTTCTTACTTCGAACTTCTTACTTCTTACTTCCAACTTCTAACTTTTCACTTCTAACTTCTTACTTCTTACTTCTAACTTCTTACTTCTTACTTCTAATTTCTTACTTCTTACTTCTAACTTCTAGTTTCTTTCTTCTTACTTCGATGTTGCAATGCGGAAAGGCTACGCAACACTGACTTCGGTATTAACATTGTCAATGTTCGGACTGAGGTTTCATTATATTATTCCTCTAGTTTATGACTAATTGCAAAAGTAAGAAGTTAGAAGTAAGAGGTTAGAAGTAAGAAGTCAGAAGTTAGAATTAAGAAGTAAGAAGTTAGAAGTAAGAAGTTAGAAGTAAGAAGTAAGAAGTTAGAAGTTAGAAATAAGAAATAAGAAGTTAGAAGTAAGACGTCAAAAGTCGGAACTCGGAAGTCCCCTTCCGGCTTTCGTAGGTTTCTGACATTTTTTCAAAGCATATGTCAAGTTTTCCTGGACAAGATTGACTTACAATAAACTATAGATTTTCCAACCATTATATACATTTCAGGTATGTATTACAATGATTACTAGATTCTTATATCATTAATTTATATGAAAACCAGATTTCATTGAAAATGGAGTCGTATATGTTTTTCGCCAAAGAAAAAAATTGCATTCATTAAAGTTGTAAACTTATCTCTCTCTCTCTCTCTCTCTCTCTCTCTCTCTCTCTCTCTCTCTCTCTCTCTCTCTCTCTCTCTCTATGTGGGTGTGTGTGTGTGATTTCCCTTTGCGACATAACATACCTATAATTTTCGTTTATTACATGTGAATTACGTTTTTGCTCCGATTTATGGTAGACAGAATTCGAACGTGTTTACATCAAAGTGTGCAGTTACATTTAGATTTAGTATCCCCTTCTATTGTTTTAACGTCTTAGAGGTCCCCCACAAGGTAGTATAATTTGATTGATGTAGATTCGAACAATTTTTGTTCTTGTGAAATCTTGTATAATTTGGAAAAAATGGATCCCATAGACTAATTAGCTTGCTCACTTATTTGTTTTGTGGAAAAAACCATTACCGAAATATGATGCTACCTACAATGAACAATATACTTGATACATTGACCAAGGCCTTGATTTGAAAATAATTAATTAATTAATTGTTGAGTGTTAGAATTCTAAACATCAAAACGGATTTGTTTCCGTTTTTCAAATCTAATAATCCCTAAATCATTTACATATTGTTTGAAAATTTGATCCCCATAAATTTGACTAAAAATTGTATAATATTGAACATTGAAATATTCTGACATGTAATTTGGTAGACAAAACTTTTGATATCTGCTTTTGCACAGCCATTACAGGGCATTTGATATCCCGGTAGGAATAAATTCACATTTGTGTTCACATTTGTGAAACATTTTTTATAATGTAAATGAAAATGTTTTACGTTAATGTTACCCNACACACCTATTATCATGCGTGTTCAGTAGTAAAGGATGCAAAGTGTAGAGATATTTTCATGTAAAATAATGTGATTTCTTGTTCCAGTTTACTACATGTAAGTATTTTGATTTTTTTTCATATCAGTATGAAAATGTATCCTGGGATCTTACAAATCTATAATTCTGATGGATTATCAAGAGAAACACAAGCTAAAGATAGGAAAATTAAAATCCGAGAGCAGTTTTGCCGAAATATCACAAGTTTCACTTAAATCGGCAAATTAAAATTGACAGAACTTAGAAATCAAAAGCATAGTTATGTTATGTAATACGATATTACACTGTGTTTAAGGGAGCAACCATTTGATTTTTATGGGGGACAAGAGAAAGATGTTAACGATATATTAAAAATTTTAGTGATAGGAAAAGCTTGTGGTGAAGATTTTATCAGCCACCAAATGTTAAAAGCTACTGCGGATTCTGTTTGCAACCCCTTGCACTAATATTTAATGCCTCTATCCAACAAAGACAGTTTCCAAAGACTTGGAAACTTAAGACTTGGAAACTTGCTAGAGTTGTACCTATCTTTAAAAAAGACAATAAAAATGTATGTTCAAATTATAGACCAATAGCATTGTTAAGTTGTGTCGGCAAGGTAATGGAACGTGTCGTCTATAAATATATTTATACTATAACTAATCCGAGATTCTGATTATCGCAAAATATTCAACGAATGATCGAACAACACAGTAATTCACGAATGCGCGCAGCGCATGAGTGAATTACAGTGTTTTTCGATCATGAGTTGAATATTTTCGATAATCTGAATCTAGGATTAGTTATTGTTTTTATTATATAGACCAGTTCTCTCATATTTAATAGTTTAATTTAAGATTCTTTTCATGAACTACGTTTTCCATGTTAATCCGCTGAGACGTTTACTTAACAACAACGTTGACGACGTCTATTGTGACGTCACTTCCTAGAGTGAAATTATGGAAAATAATTTCACAGTTAATTATCACTTTTATTTCACTGAGAAATTTCAATCTTTCACCGTCCACTATATAATAAATATAATTATTTAATAGAAAATTCCTTACTGTATGAATATCAGTCAGGTTTTCTCCCAGATCACTCAACTGTATATCAGTACTAAGAAAGAGGTATGGCCATTTACCCGTAAATTTATTTCACTCAGCACACTAAATTTGAGAATGCATTAAATCTTTTCAAAAACTGCTCTAATGGTTCATCTGTTATATACACTATGAGGACAAAATCAATTCGAATGCATTTTCGTACATTTGGATAAATGATTCAGACACTGAAATTGCCAATTGAATGCAACTTTGGCAGATTTTGACAATTTTTGTAGATTTTTGTTAAAATTCGTTGCATAGGACATTCAGAACCAAAATAAACTAACTACAATTTGGAAGGGCAAATGTTTATACGTTCGCAACAAAAAATTGGTTTTGGTTCTCAGTGTGTTTTGAGTAGCACCATCTCCTCAAACACTGCAAAATAGCTAAACTGGGCACAAAAGACTATTTACAGCCATGCTCGACTGCTGATAAGTCAGAAAACATACAAATGTGGCATATATTGATTTTGTATCTAATAAGTACACGTACCAGAGACCACCATAAACGATTTTCGACAATATTTGAGCATATTCTGAAAATGACCCAACATATGAACAAAATTCACGCCTTAATGGCCATACTTCTTTATCATAATATTTGCCAAAATTTGGATAATAAGCAGTCTACCATCTTAATATTTTGCGATATTTCTAAAGCTTTTGATAGAGTTTGGCATAAAGGTTTGATAAAAAAAATTAGAGTCATACGGAATATCAGGAACATTGATCCATTGGATTAAAGATTATTTAACTGATAGAAATCAGTTTGTTGTAGTAAACAACGAACCATCACCCCAGATAAAGTAAGAGCGGGAGTTCCCCAGGGTTCTGTATTGGGCCTTTATTCTTTTTATTATATATTAATGATATAGCTGATAATTTACGTAATATAGCACGTTTATTTGCAGATGACACTTCTTTTTCTTATTCGGGCCAAATTTTAATACCATGGAAACTGAAAATAATAGTCATCTGAGTTTACTCAACCAATGGGCTGAAACTTGGTTGGTAGATTTTAATCCAAACAAAACAAAAGCTTTGGTTATTTCTTATACCCAAGTACCCGACCTTAATATTATGTTTAATGGAGTACAAGTTGAAATCGTTGAAAATCATAAACACTTAGGGATAAATTTTTCATCTGATGCCAAATGGGCCTTCCATGTTGACACGATTATAGATAAAGCTCTCAAGCAAATTTGCGTTCTTAGGATATTGGAATTTATATTATCAAAAAATGCTCTTTCTACTATTTATTTGACTTTTATTAGGCCAATTCTAGAATATGCATGTGAAGTTTGGGAAGGGTGTTTAGAAAAAGAAATTGAAAAATTAGAGAGAGTTCAATTAAAAGCAGCAAGAATAGTTTCGGGCCTGACAAAATATACCAGTAAAGAAGCCTTGTATTTCGAGACAGGATGGGAACCTTTGGAAAATAGGCGAAACTACCGTAAATTGACTATGTTTTATAAAATGCATAATAAAATGTGCCCTCCATATCCATATAATTGCTTACCGCCGATTATGGCTGATGTAAGTGATTATAATTTTCGTAATAGCAATAACTATGTGGCACCAAGAAGTCGACTGAAAACCTCGTCACTTTCTGTTATACCTTCAACGGTATCTCTTTGGAATGGTATGGACTTATCTTTCAGGAATTCTCCTTCTATCTGCTCCTTTAAAAATAAAATCAGAAGTTTATCCTTCAAAGCTCCAGATTATTAGGGGGAAGGGGATAGGAAAAAAATGTTTTGCATACAAGATTAAGACACCAAAGTACCTCATTAAATGCTGACCTTTCTCGTATTCATGTAGTGAACGACTCAAAATGCAGATGTGGTGCTGCACACGAAGATGCATTCCATTACTTTTTTGAATGTTCACTCTACCAAAACGAAAGAATATTATTGGTTGGCAGTTTAAATCCAAATGACTTCAATATAGAAACATTACTGTTCGGAAACGACGACTACAATGATAATTTAAACTCAGAAATTTTCAAGTACGTTCGCACATATATTCGTCAAACTAAGCGTTTTTAATTAAATGGTATAGTAATGTAAATTAATAAGAAGTATCAGCTTTTTTAGCTCACCTCACGAAGTGAGGGGCTAATGTAATACCCCCGGTGTCCATGTCCGCGTCCGCGTCTGCGTCTGCGTCCGCGTCCGGTTAGGTATAATGGTTAAAGTCCATTCCCGCTTACTGACATGGCCCATATCGACCATATTGGTATGTCTGTTGCATTTTTGGATGACGACTGGAACGCATGCTTCGGATGCTGTCTCTGACCTACATTTATCGCATGAGCGACTTGGTTAGGTAGAATGGTTAAAGTCCATCCCGCTTACTGACATGGCCCACATCAACCATATTGGTATATATGATGCATTTTGGGATGACAACAACAATGCATGCTTCGGATGCTGTCCCTGACCTACATTTTACGCATGAGCGACTTGGTTAGGTAGAATGGTTAAAGTCCATTCCTGCTTAATGACATGGCCCACATCAACCATATTGGTATGTATGATGCATTTTGGGATGACAACAACAATGCATGACTGAATCTGTTAAAAAGAATGATTATAGTCCATTCATGTTAACTGACATGTGCAACATGTGACAATGCTGCGCAACGAGGTGAGGTTAGCAGGCTGTGGCTGCTTTCTATGTTTGCTTGTGTTTTGTTGTTTCTCTTTGTATATTGTAACAATATTTATATAATGTGCCTTGCTGTTATATGTACAATATATCTATGTAAAGAGAGGACTTTAAATAAGTTGTGACAACTTGTTGTCCAATCCTTTTGTCACTTTTTGGCAATAAAATATTACAACAACAACGACAAGGAAGGAATTTGAAAAAAATCCAGGATCAGAAATTTGGCGAAAAAAAAATAGGACAAGAGGAAGCTGAAAAATAATAACCAGGATGACATATATGAAGCAAAATTTCTGGCTTGGACCGAAAAAAATGACAGGATTACTTCGAGTGAGAAAAAAATTGTCAGGCTCAAATATTGGGTGAAAAAAAATAATCAGGATCAGATGTTCCTTCCTTGAGGGGGGTGACACGGTTTTGGGAAATGGGAAAAAGGGGTTAAAAATTTAGGGAAAAGGGAAAAATGGTGGAAAAAATTAGGGAAGTGGGAAATCACAAAAATGTGGGAATTTGGAAATTTAACTACATTGAAAAATAAATAAGTATTAAAAAAATCAATAGTGGTCGCATTTTAAAGGTCTTTAACCACAAGATCAACTTCTGGGTTGTTCCTGTGGGATCTTATAATTTGGGGTGTAAAATCTTCTGGTTTCTGTTAAGCTTTTTCAGACATCAATTGGTAGATACAGAGATTTAACTGAAGGAAATGAAATTGTTCTCACAGAAAGAACTATGAAGACATGCACAGAGAGTCCCTTGGTAAACAAAGCAATGATGACAATGAAGGACAATGAACATGAGTCTATTGTCCCCATGATAAATCTTTCCGAATCATCTGCTAGCAGGCAACGGTGGAAGACTTCCTTCAAATTAAAAAGTATATTTTGCTTGGTCACATTTTATTCACTATCATTGACTTGAGTAAGCAGTGACATTTACCTAAGTAGTCATATAAATGTTCTCATCTTCATGGTATCCTCTTGTTTATCTTGAATGATATTTTCTTTCAGCTCTTGGACAAAGTAACAATGACCGTTGATAAGGTTAATCATGTATCCCCAACATTCTGTCATGCTTGTCTGCCTATTCATCACAAAGTTTTTCAGCACAACTCCTCTGATACTACTCAGCAAAACTTAATAGTGTAGCAAGCACCACATGTAGTTGTGTATATTACGTTTTATAATATCACTGAAATTTTGACCAAACATGACAGGAAAGATGTAGCCCCGGTGCTAGGGGCCGTCTTGAACTTGCTATGAGGTATGAGTAAAGCTCATTGTTGAAGGCCTCATGGCGACTTCAAGATGAAGAACAACAATAAAAGCGTTGTTCCATTGCTTATTTACCATGTATTTGTAGAGACTTTGTCTCATTTGCATTTACTCCATATCCCTTCATTGATAATGGAAACTCCTTTACAAAAAGTACTCATGTCCGCCATTCTGATCCGTTTAAAATATGACCGCTAATGCATAGCATAGTTTAACATTGGACCTGGTTGGAAAACATCATAAGCTCACCCGGCTAAAGCCAGGGTTAATTTTTGTCATCACTTTTCGTCCGTCATCCGTCCAAACTTTTCATTCAAAGATCTTCGTCTTTGAAACTTTTGGGCCAATTGAAACCAAACTTGGCCACAGCAGTCGTTAGATGGTCCCTGCAAAATGTTGTTTTTTAGGTCCTCGCTATATCCAAGATGGCCGCCAGAGGGGAACATAATTTTAACATTGGACCCTATGCGAAAACACACTTAAAAATCTTCTCCTCTGAAATTACAGAGCCAATGGGAACAAAACTTGGCCATAATAGTCGTTGTGTGGTCCCCTGCAAAAAAGGTGTTTTAACGTCCGCGCTATATCCAGACTAGCCGCCATTGTGGAACATACTAGTAGTTTAAACATTGGACCCTATGGTAAAACACATTCCAAGATCTCCTCTGTAACTGGCAGCTAATTGGAACCAAACTTGGCCACAATAGTCTTAAGGTGGTCGCATGCAAAAAATGTATTTTTACATGTATGTCGCTATATCCATGAAAGATGCCAGCAGTAAACATAGTTTATATTAAAACACATTCAAAGATCTTCCCTGCAACTGTTTAGCCAGTTGGAACCAAACTAAGCCACAATAGTCCTTTGCTGATCCCCTGCAGAAGAGGGAACCAAAGTTGGACCCAACTAAAACACGTTAAAGGGTCTTGTCCTCTGAGAACACCCTAGGCAAACGTGTAACCATAGTTTATTTTAGATCTTTTAACAAAGACTGTCGGTATTAGCCAGAGTCCAGGTGAGCAATACAAGCTCTTGAGAGCCTCTTGTTTTCATTAATCTGTTCTGAAATTGACCTAACTGTACTGGAATAATATATAGAAGGTCCTTTACGAAGCATGCTTATTTATTTTGGATATCACAAAAATTCATGGCCATCAGCGATCATCTCCTCTGAAATCACAGAAGAAAATTCAACCAAACTTTACAAGAATAATTTATGGAAGGTCTTTAACAAAAAAAGCCTCATTTCTCTGTGATCCACTAAAAAAAAGATGACTTCAAGCGAGGAACATAGTTTAACCTTGAATCAAATGAGACAAACATTATTTTATCAGCTGCTATGAAACGTTTCAAGTACATTTGACCAATATGTACTGGAATTATGTATTCATGGTTTCTTTACAATTATTTCTCATATGAGTCTTGCAGACAAGACTGACAGCATGAAATATTAATTTAACATTTTAGGATATGAGAAAATCATATTTTGATTATTTCCTCGGAAAACTTGCTAAAGCAAATTCAACCATAATTTTCGGTATATGGATTTCCAATATTTTGATTTTATCTGCACTGAACAGACATAAGTTATCGAAATGCGCATATGCAGAACCCAAATTAACAGCAACTTCGGTATTATGTTATTTATTACTACTGGGCCGATGCCTCTGCTGGTAAACTATTTGTCCCCGAGGGTATTCACCAACCCAGTAGCCAGTACTTCGTGGCTGGCCCGAAAACCGATTTATCTGGAAACTTGCAATATCTAAATTTAACAAAATTTTGTTCAAAACTAAGGAGTATCTCACTCTTGCATAGCTCTGTCCTTAGCTGGTTTTGGCTTTTCTATTTAGATCTGACTGGTAATTTGTTCTCTATCAGTCTTTACACATATTTCGGCATATGGATTTCCAATATTTTGATTTTATCTGCACTAAAGAGACATAAGTTGTCGAAATGAGCATATGCAGAATTTAAATTGACAGCAACTTCGATATTATGTTATTTACATGAATAATGCATGACAGCCCTTGATAACAAATATCCCATAGTGGTCCAGAAGATTGTGATGTCGACCATAAAACTTGTGCATTGATGGCATCAAGTTATTTGTAAACTACCCTTGTTCAAGTAATCTATTTATGAATGACCAGGCTTTATCAAAGAAGTTACTGTATGGACCACATGCCCCTGAGTAGCGAATAAGTTTGGAGAAATAAGCTCCATATGCTGGTGCTGTTTAAATGTTGCTACAAGAAAGGGGAAGTTGACTGTTGGAAAAGTGAAGTAATCGCATTTGTGATACAGCCTGGTTTTAAGTACACAGTTGTCAATTTCCAGATGATGGTAAAGGAATAAGGCCGATGTAGAAGTGTTGTGGTATCTTTAATTTTGAGCTCTTTTGGTTAGATAAGTTCAAGGAAATCACCAAAGCTAGGGTTGTTCAGTGAATAACTATTATCTATATAACTGAGGCTAAAATAAAATGATTTGGCTTATTTTTTACCTTTAGTTTGAAAAAACCCTTCAATTTGTTCAGCCTTTGTTCAGTGGAGAAACATATCAGCTGATAGAGATGCACAGTTAATGCCCATTGGAATTTCTTTAGTCTGTTAAAAATAAGTCCTCAAAACTTACAAATATAATGTGGATTACAAACTCTAACATTCAATCACTTCTTCCTCTGTATATTTTTTCTCAAGTTCGTTGTCATATTTCACAAAGTATGCTTGTTCATTACATATAACCATGTACTCATATATCTCTGTTCACCGTTCTTATGGGAGAAACATCTATAAATTAAATCTTTCAGCCGATATTTCAATTGTTCATGAGAAATGGTAGTATATAAGTGCAGAGAAGTCAAAAGTTTCAAAGCTGTTACAGTGTGAAAATGATCTAGAGTTCAAGATGTCAAGTACATCTTTAGTTTTTCAACATTCACATTTCGTTAGTACCGCTTCTTGAAAAACCAGCATCAAAATGTATTTGAAGGACAGCTGTCAAAATGGAGGTTAACAGCTTAGAAATAGGTTTTGTAGAACATTTTGCAGATCTACTGGTTTACCATTGTTTGTATATGTATTATTTTAATTTGTGTATCCAGTACAAAGAGTGGAGATTATTGTCTTCATCCTTGGCCGACATCCCAAAGGAAAGCTTTAATATTCCCTCCTTAGACAGCGTAGTACCCGTGTAGGATGGATTGCCCTAAGAATTAACAATTCCAAGTTCTTTCGCTGTAATTATTTTTACAGATGTTATTATGGGGCCTTATCTGCAGGAGTAACGGGATATTCATCATGAATTGAGTACAAATATCTAGAAACATCAACATTTTTTAAAGTTGATGTTGATTTAGTTCTCATTGACCCTTGTTGCTGATTGATTCGTTTTGGATCTTTAATCCAATCAAAAAGAGAATCAAGGTCTTCATCTTATTCAATCTCAATCTATTTTCTAGCATAGTCCTCCGCAGCATCCATAAGATGTTTAAAATTTTGTTCCCAGTTGATGTAATGTGGTGCACGGAATTTAGGTCCCTTTGTAAGGATATTTCCTATGATGGAAGAACTTTAACTTTATGGAACATGTGGGCAAATAAAATTGTTGATGTTATTGGTCTTTCAAAATGTAAAGATGTGGGAAATGGGAAAGCCAAAAAAATGTGGGATTTGGGAAAAAGGGGCTAAAAATGTGGGATTGGGAAAAAAGGTCGAAAAAATCTGGGAATTGGGAGAGCATACCCCCGTGTCACCCCCTCTTGTTTTAAAGTGAGAACAAATTACACATCAACAAGTGTCCAGTACACAAAACTAAATGTAAATAAGTTTCCAGTACATCGTGTTTGGTGTGAACACGGCCTTCCTCTCGAATAACTAAATACCGAAGTTACTGTAAATTTAATTTCTGCATATGCGCATTTCGACAACTTATGTCTCTTCAGTCCAGATAGAATCTAAACGTTTGGAAGACCATAAACTCGAAAATGTTTAAAAACTGATAGAGAGCAAATAACCAATATGATCTAAATGTAAAGCCAAAATAAGCTAAGGACAGAGCTTTGCATGAGGGAGATACTCCTTAGTTTTCAACAAAATTTAGATATTGTAAGGTTCCAAATAGAATCGGCTTTCGGGTCAGCACTGAAGTACTGACTACTGGGCTGGTGAATACCCCCGGGGACTAACAGTCCACCAGGAGTGGCATCGACCCAGTGGTAACAAATAACTAAATACCGAAGTTACTGTGAATTTAATTTCTGCATATGCACATTTCGACAACTGATGTCTTTTCAGTGCAGATAAAATCTAAACGTTTGGAAGACCATAAAACTCAAAGATGTTTAAAAACTGATATGTGGGTACACAAGTCTTACAATTTTTTGTATCAAAAACATACTTTCTTTTGATATTGCCTTCTGTCAACAATTTGTATACAACACATATATTCCTATCTAAATCTTTTGCTAAAATCTCCATTTTCGCACACGTAAATATTTTGGATATAAAATTATCGAGCTTGATTCGATGTTTAATTTCATGTGACTTACAACAGTCTGAAATCCGGTGGTATTGAACAACAGATTATGAACTCTCCGTTAGAAAAGATAAAAATGTCGATTGCAATGTGTAACTCGTTGTTAAGACCTGACAAGAAAATTATTGACGCAAGCGTCAAATTATAGGCCGCCTAATATTGAAATTTCAAAAGTGTTGCATTTTTCATGGGAGTTCACAATATTTATAGATTGTGAAGCAATTGTGTACAAAATGGATATGTATTGTCTTAAGTGAGAGCAGATCACAAAACATAAAAGCTGACAGTGTCAATGCCTGTGAATGATGGAAAAGCAAGTCCTATGTCTTGTTGCCAGTGACATTTGTTGCATATAAGGATACCTTAAATTCGTGCTCTCAAACGCTTATATGATTATGAATAAATCCGCGGAAAATGTATGGAACGAATTCACGCTATAAATTAAAGACCCGTTAGGCGATAAAAAAAATCAGTTTTGATAATCAGCTGCGTGTATTTATTGTACAAGTGTTTACACTATGTATATATTATCACAATTATATTTTTAATCAATAATAAAGATGGAATTAATTATAAATTGCAACATGGTGATTACATTTATTCATTTATTTCAAGCATGCCTTTCAACTCAGTCAAGGCATCCAATTCAAAATCGATTCTAAATTTGCTGCAAAACATTCATGTATCTTTGACAACCATTTTTTAGCTGAAAACTTCAGGTATATGATGATGAAAGACATTAAAATTGATTTTAAAAAATTTTGAAAGTTTGAAACATCAAAATCATTATTTTTTTAGACTTGTAATTTTTTTTACATGTACCATCAACTATATTCATTCCGCGGTAAATCATGTCATTCGTACAAATCCTATATCAAATAACGGACCGCCTCGTGGCGGCCCGTAATAACATGAAAATTCATACTCTGTTATGTTCATGTGACGTATCTTGATATTGACAAATAACATTTTAAAAAGAATTGATATTTCTTGCATATTTTTTAATGAAAAATGAGATTTCCGGGAATATACCTGGTTCCAAAGAGTTTGGATCTAGGTATTTCTTTATAACGAAAATTTTCAGGAAAAATATACTTTGCAAGTAAATATTTACCGATTCATTTGCAAATTTTGGACTGGGTACACGCAGTGGTTTCGACGAAATAAAGTATATAAAACCACCATTTTTCCATAAACAAAATTGATTTTTACTCACCAAGCACGTGGGATCTTTAAATGGGCTTTAACTTAAGGCACGCCCTTTTCCTTGATTGAACCAATGACATTTTAGCGCTGTTACGAGACGATATG
>MJUU01009297.1:20880-39016 GCA_002080025.1 Modiolus philippinarum
AAAAAAAATAACCGTCACAAATACACAAAAATAAAAACGAGACGTTCGAAAATATACGGAAACTAGGTCGATGATAACTTCAGCAGAGCCACCATTTTGTTTACATTGTGACGTCATAAAAGTGCCTAGGAACTGGAAGACAAATGTAAACAATGAGAGGTTCTGCAATGAAAAAACGACTTTATTTCGATTTACAAACATGGTTCGATCAAAAAATTTCTAAATTTAGTAACGTTAGTCAACAAAAAAAAAATTGTGAAGTCATAAAATAACTACAAATCATTTCCCATTTTGTAAAAAATGAATGAACCTCATTTCCCGCGCAACCTTGGGAGAATTTGACACAAAACCTAATAAACTATTGTATAGAAATAAGAAATAAAAGACGATAAACAAGTTATCTGAATTTTGAAAGCTGGAATATTGTAAAATATCATCCCGCTCGCCAGAATATGAAGCTTGGGGCTCGTTCGCTGCGCTCACTCGCCCCTGTGCTTCATATTCTGGCTCAGGGGATGATATTTTACGATATACAGATGTCAAAATCCAGATAACATATACTTACAAATAAATCATATTAATATTCAATAATATATTTGTCTTTTATGCTTTAAATGTAGCTAACATGTCTATGAATATTCATGACAAATACCAATTAACGATCTTTTGAAACTTCTGAGATTTTGAGGAAGAAATTTGCAATTTTCAATTTTATTGCTGAAAATCTACATTAAAACACTTTTCATCTAAAAACGCCTTTATAAAACTTAAGAATTTCGACGCTTATGTAATGTACAACATTTGATTTATTGTATATCATTTAGTACTGCATAACGGCGGAATCCAGCTCTTGGCAATCCCGAACAACAGGTTTTGAAATTATTGACTATCACTGAAAACAGATAGTGACGATCCCAAACGATGAACTAAGCTTAAAAGAAACAAACAAAATTATTTGTATTTAAAGAGGGTAGCGTAGTAAACATATTGTTTCAACTAGATACATCTTTTTTTCATAAATTGGTGGCCTTTAGATGCTTTGTTATGGGTCGTTTTAACCTGGATATGGGCTGTTGTCTCCTTGACATTTACCCTATTTCCTTATATGTTACCGGAGCTTTCATCGAGTTCTGGGCAAAATAAAGCAACGCTGACCATATAAATTCCATGAACAAGAGGCTCTCAAGAGCCTGTATTGCTCACCTAGAGCATAGCCTGTATTGCTCACCTAGAGCATAAATTCCAAGAAAAAGAGACTCTCGAGAGCCTGTATCGCTCACCTGGAGCATGACCTCTGAAATTAGTAATAAAAAAGTTTTTGTTAAAGGGTCTTAATTTCAAACTATGTAAAGAAACATTTGTGTCAAATTGTCCAACATTTAACCATTTTTCCCTGCTAGCTGCTTTCTTGATCAGCACTTCATAAATAATTCATGCCATATTTCTTATAAATGCATTCAGAAGTTCCTTGGCCATCTTGGATATAGCGGTGGCCTGAAAACACATTTTTTTGCAGAGGACAACCTTTAGACTATCGTTGCCAAGTTTGGTACCAGTTGTCTCAGCAGCTTCGGAGAGGAAGATCTTTGAAAGTGTTTCTCGAAGATCCAATGTTAAAATTATTTTCCCTGCTGGTGGCAGTCTTTGATATAGCACAGATACGAAAAACAACGTTTTTATTTTTTGCAGAGGACCAACTAAAGACTATTTTGGCCAATGTATTTCCAATCAGCTCAGCAGATTCAGATGAGAAAATCTTTGAATATCTTTTCCCACAGGGTCCAATGTTTAAACAGTGTTCCCCACTGGCAGCCACACTGGATACAACGCTGACCTGAAAAACAACTTTTTTACAGGGGGACCACCTGAGGACTATACTATGGCCAAGTTTGGTTCCCATGGGCTCAGTAGTTTCGGAAGAGATCTCTTAATGTGTATTAAGATATGGTCCAATGTTAAAACTATGTTCCCCGCTGGTAGCCATTTTGGATAAAGCGCTGACCTGAAAAACATCTTTTTTTCGCAGGGGACCACCTAAGAACTATTGTGGCAAAGTATGGTTCTACTTGACTCAGCACTTTCAGAATATATTTGAATGTCTTTTCCCATTGGATCCAACGTTAAAACTATGTTCCTCGCTGGCGGCCATCTTTGAATGGGACCACCTAAGGACCATTGTGGCCAGGTTTGTTTCAAATTGGCCCAGTAGTTTCAGAGGAGAAGATCTTCAAAGAAAAGTTTACGCCAGACGGACAATTTTGGAATGAACTCATTCCTCTCATCTTACTGAACATTTATAGAAAGTTCCGGTAAATTCTTCAATATAGTTCTTAAATATTTTATTCCTCAGTTTATTGGAGGAAGAGTAATAATAATAATAATAATAAGAAGAAGAAGAAATAGAAGACTTCGTCTTGGTTGACATAAAAAATAAAGAAAACAGAGCAATACCGCTTACGTCCGCGGCGACATAAATACGAAAAGGAATAAAAAAGAAGAAGTCGCACTTATATAAGATTTTTAGGAAGAACATGCCGATAAATTCCAATTCTTGCAAATATCTTTTTTTAAGGTAGTACGGAAGTCCTTTGTGATTTAAGCATGAATACATCAATACAATGCACTGGATGAAAATAGAAAACGGGGGTTGGGGGATGAGGGGGTTATGATTAGAGGAATTTAATACAGTGTTGAGAAGTGGGATGATGGCAGGCGCGGGAGATTAAGAAAGTGGGCTTAGATTTCGGAAAAAGAAGTTGTGAGATTTGAATTAGAGGTTGCAGAGGGTGGGTTATTAAAGTGGATAAAAAGAAGGTGGAAGAGTATAAATACTTGTTCACCCCTATTCATAGCTAATCTTCGTATTTACTTTTCTAAATAAGTCAGTCCGGGAAGTTAGTGAACCCGTTTTCTTAAAATTTGAGAAAACTGAAATATTTGTACTGATAAACAATGAAATGATATGAAGGAAAATCAATAAAAAAATGAGCAAAACTCGAATTCAAAATGGGGAAATACTAACCACACTGCCGTATAACATAGGAGTCAACAAATATTTAACCTTAAGGGTTTTATGGTTTTCATACCCTGCCTCACAAAGTCGTAGGGTATAATGTAAAAACCTGAGTTATGTGTCCGTCCTTGCGTTCTTCTGTCTGTCTTTCCCTCCGTTTCCATCGAAGATTTCCCCATGATAACATGTTTAAGAAATAACTTTGCGTCTTAAACTTGGTTTTAGTTCTTTAAAACAAAAGTCATGTCAAGTCTTAGTTATGCTCAAAGGTATAGTTGGTTTTAGGACTATGCCCTTTAAAGTATCATTTTTTTTTACTATCCTCACAATAACTTTTGAACGAAACCAAGTTGTTTACAACTGAACATTCTGAACTCTATCAACACTTTTTTGACGTAACATTGTTCACAGCCCTAAAATGTAAGAAAAACATGACACCAAAGTGATAAATGTGATTAATTATAATCAAATGGCATGATTACTATATGAGTTCGGGATTGCCATTTCCCAGTTATAATCTGTTGTCAGTGATAACTATATCTGTTGTTTGTGATAGCCAAAAAAAAGTGTTACCTCTGAAATAAAATGACGATTTCGTCCATATGTGGAGGTAAATGAATGACAGTTTTTGATGTATAATAAATAAAGACCTATATTTTTATATGTATTAAAATACTAAAGCTAATTTCCGTATTATTGCAAAATTAAACTATTTTTCGGATGATTCCGTGTAATAATCTTTTAAAAATGTACTTTAATTCAGCAAAAAGTCCCGATCTTTGATACTTCATACAGTAGTATTTGACTCATATGTCAACTTATACATATAAAATAAATAGCAAAACAATGAAAAGGTTCAATGGGATATAAACAAAATTATGATACAACAAAAGACTTACGGTGTGTCACTGCAAACTTGTTTACATATGTGTAGATGTGATAGCCACTGTAGATGGGAATGCCGGTAATAGGGTGTGAAGTATAGAACTGAGAATTGAATGACGTTTTCACTAAATATTGTACTTGTTTATTTCTTTTGAAATCTTGTCATTTTGTCGATTGTTTATTTTCGACGCCATGCTGTTAATTTGTTCCGAAAAAGTTATGAACACAGAAGAGTTTTTCTAGAAGGGAGATAATTTTATACCACTAGATTTCCCGCTGATAATTTGAAGCTCTACAAAATTAAAAACCAAAAAGATCATTTTAAAACTTTTGAAAAAGATCTAGAAACTTGCACTATCTAAATTTTAGATTTTTTTGTTAAAACTGAAGAGTTCTCTCCACTGTTAAGCTCTGTGCTTAGTTGATTTCGGCTCTCCTTTTAGATAATATTGGCTATTTGTTTTTCATCAGCTTTCATTTATCTTTCAGTTTACGGTCTCTAAAATGTTTGATCTTCTTTGCAGTGAAGACACTTAAGTTGTCGAAATGGCCAGAGGTAGATATTGGATTTACAACAAGTTCGGTATTTTGTTATCTTTTACTACTGGTTGACTTTTAGTATTTTGCTCTCCATTAGATCCTATTATTTCTCTTTCAGCTTCTCCACACTCGGTTTATAGTCTCCCACATTTTAGATCTGTTTTATAGGCATCAGACTTCATTTCCAAAAAAAAAAAGATCGAAATATCTCATTTTTATGTGACGTCGACCTTTCACTGTGGCTTAAAAGATCAGGGGTCCATTTCAGAGACCTCGAAACAGAAACCTGATAGTAGATATCTATTGCAGTTTTCAAGTAATATGCCTTACCCCCTAAGGTTATATGTTTGATAATTCATACATTCTTAATTCGAGTTATTTTTTTTCCTTAAAACTGACTCAACAGTATTTTTGTTCCTTTTGTTGTAATGCGATAACAAGCAATGTCCAAAAATTGAAATGTGCAGTCCTTTTTTTTTACCGTGGTCCTATTCAGAACAACACAGATATTTTCAAGTGTCTCTAAGAAGGTCACATACACGACTTCTCATTGCGATGATTAATGGTACATTGATATAGTGGCATTGTATAACTCATAAAAATGACCCCCAAAAATTAATTCGACAAACGTTAAAGAGCCGTGCAACAATACACCAAGAGTTTATAGAAGCTTTTGTTTTGATGTATGTTACGGTTTATCCAGGGAACCGTTACAAATGTTACAGGAGCAGAGTGAATATTTTAAAAAGGGGATGCAATAAGGTCTCTCCGACTGAGTCTTAACAGACCTTAACTACTTTATATTGTCTTTAAATGAATACAGTATCCGTATGCAACCATTCTAATGTAGTTTTAACACACTTATTGTTTGCAGATATTTTATTCAGATCGAATGTTGTATGAATACAGTATTGAAAGCAAATTCAGTATAATTATTGACAATCAAGTTATGAAGTTAAAAAAGATAAATTTTGAACATGAAAATGTTGGTATGGCACAATGGCACAAAAAGTTAAATGTTAAGGTTATTTTCCATAGTAGTAGCATCTTCTGAAGAGAATTCTCCTGACGCATCGGTACCATCTTGTTCCGTAAAGACAACGATAAACAGTAACGGTAGAAGTAGTAGCAGCGAACAGCTCTTTTTCGTCTTGTGTTCTCTAAAAACAAACAAAAAATTTTATAAAATAATCCATAGAATCATTTGTCGTATCAATTTGTAAATTTAATTTATACCTGTTTATTGCTTTTATTATTTTCCATTCGGATACTTTCAACACAAACTTTCCTATTAGTGAGTGTATGAATAACAATGGAAGGAACATTAAATTGTCTAAGATTGTCAAAAGCAGTACAACGGCAGTAGAATACAGAAGAAACAAAACACAAGATTACATAAATCACAGTCCACAGACAGGGCAAAAACGAGAATACCAGAAGACGGAAGAATAAATACACTACAAAACAACAAAATACACAAACGTCTTTGCATCTCGGAAAAAAAATTAATGTATTGTATTTGGACTGAAGCGAAAAATAAAAAAGTTACAAATTTTGAAGTTAATATATGGAAAGACGAAGTGCTTTATCCAAAGACACAAGATAAACTTTGTCAATGACTCTCATCCAGTGTCATTTCGATTATTCTTCTCTTCCTGGCACGCCGGTGTTTCAAAATAAATAAAAAAAATAAAGTTGGTCAAAATGAACCAATTCATTAATAACATTGCTCTTGTTCTAGTGTGGGTCAACGGTGGAGTTTTAAATGTTGAAGATAGAATAAAACGTCTACGATTGGGACAATTTTTTTATGATAAATGCCCAGACTACTTGAAACAACAGTTTTGTAAAGTTAGTNACACAAGATAAACTTTGTCAATGACTCTCATCCAGTGTCATTTCGATTATTCTTCTCTTCCTGGCACGACGGTGTTTCAAAATAAATAAAAAAATAAAGTTGGTATAAATAAACCAATTCATTAATAACATTGTTCTAGTGTTGGTCAACAGTGGGGTTTTAAATGTTGAAGATAGAATAAAACGTCTACGATTGGGACAATTTTTTTTATGATAAATGCCCAGACTACTTGAAACAACAGTTTTGTAAAGTTAGTTATCAACACATAATTTATATAACAACAGATCAAGTCAATTCAATTTTGGTGTTCCAAAAATCAGGAACGAGTTTTTCTTACAACATAAGCAAAAACAGCTTGCCCAGACATTTAAATTCAGCTTCAGATATATAGACGATGCACTTTCTCTTAATAACCCAAGATTTTAAGAATATTTGCATCGGATCTACCCCAGTGAGCTTGAAATTAAGAAGACAACCGATACACTCAATTCTGCTTCATACCTTGACCATTTGGTATACATTGATGAACATGGACGTCTGAAATCTAGGTAATATGACAAATTTGATAATTGTGACAAGCCATTTGCTACAAGATTCAAGCTCGTTCCCTATTTTGTTATATATAATGTTTGGATTCTTATGGGAAAAAAATATAGTAATGTCGTCAGTGGCGTAAAGGATGAGTTTGCAGTCGGAATTTGTACAAGTAGACACATCATTTGTACAGCTTAGGAAGAGCAAAAGGTCCTAAAATGTTTTATTTCAGCAACCCAACAAGTAATGTTGACTAGCTCTAATTCAACTCCATTTTTATTTTAACGTTGTTTCTGCTCAGTTAAATGAGACTCGAACCAATTTTGCATCATTAATCTCTATTCTCTTAAGTTTTTCAAACAAAATATGCCGATGGTCTACAGTGTCGGAGGCTTTCGAAGATCTACCATGAAAATTTTGTAAAATGAATGTTTTGATCTTTGCGACTTTATATGTTCTAATAGATAGATGAGACAAGTGTCGGTTCATTACGACGAACCAAAACAGGACAGGAATCGATACTGCAAGTTTATAATATGTTTCTCCAGCTACATTTAGACAGAATTTTAATAATACAAAGAATGCTTTCTGGAAGATAATTTCCTACTTCTTTTGTATTATTCTTTTTATATAAAGGTTTAAGTCTATTCTGGTGCTTTTGTAGGAGTTGAGATTTTTCAGCTCGTTATACACACAGTCCTTATTGACAGGTTTAAAATAAGCTGGGTATTGTTTGTCACAACATTATAAAGAAAAGTTTTGATTAAATGAAATTAATATCAAACATTTTTGGAGCAGACAGAGAAGATGCCATGGTAGTAACAATTGTATTGAATAACAAAATACCGAAATAACTGTTCAAATGATAAGCTATATTGACATGACTAACTGTCAACGATTAAAACGATACTTGAACCATTTTTTGTTTCTTTAAACTATAACCCAAGAATTTAAGATGTTGTCATAATTTTTGTTTTGGAGTTTTTAGGTTTTTTTCGATTTTTCCCGCTAAGAATTCTATTCTGTAAATGCGGCGTTGTCAACAAACATTAAATTATCTGTAAGTGTTCTTACAACCGTCGTCATCCGTTAAAGGACTCAAATGACAACACATAAACAATCAGAGGGCAATTATCGAGTCAACATCATAATTAAATAGTGAGATGTGGGAACTATAAACAGAATGGTAAGAATAACATTTTGGAAATTACAAAAAATACCAAAATTGGAGAGTATGATAGTGTATCCAAATGAGAGTTTCTCTTCAAAACATGTACACCATTAAATTTATATAGAGTATGTTAACATCTGCCTGAAAGACATATATAATTAATAATGAAATGATATTGATTAAATGAACATGAGACAAAGTCTCTACAAATACATGATTAAACCAAGCAATGAAACAACTGTTGTTCTTCATCTTGATGTCACCACGAGGCCTTCAACAATGAGCAATGCATAGTAAGTTCAAGACGACCCCTACCACCGGTTTTAGCGGACTTCATTGCTAAATGTATAACAACGCTACATCTATGTATCATCTCTTGTTCATGAATGCAGGACTATCAACAAACATAGAATTAACTGGCAAAAGGCTCTTTCAACTGCTGTCATCTTTTGCCCGACAAACAGACTCATAGAAGACAATAAAAACATAAAAACAACCATAAGGCACTCATTAAGGTAGATCGGTAGTCCTCCGCCATTTAGAATTTGTTATTTATGCTGTTATGGTATTATCTGCTTTTTAAATATGCAAATATTTTTATTTGTAATGAATCAATCAATATTATATCTATAATACAAAATGCAAAGGACCCTACATGGACTTGATTTCACATGTCATTATCTAATTAGACGAGGTATGGTAACTTGATAATTAAATAAATTCGAATTGGATTTTTGAAAAGGGGAGATAATCTGATAAAAATATTTTACATGGATATCACTTCGAAAATTCACATTTTACGAATTACATGGAAAACAAAGTCGGTGACCCCCATTTTTCTTTATATTTTTTGAAAGAATGCCCAAAGGACTAACACATGAACAAAGTAGAAAGAAATCTATGGATAAGTTTTAAAGAAATCAACAATATACCTGTTTTCCTTATATATTCATTAGAAATATTTGATTATTTTGATAGCAGTTATTTTAAAAGCAAGCAAGCCCCCCCCATCTTTTTTTATTTTTTTATTTCAATGCTTATATAATAAGGAAACTTTCCGATAAAAATTTAAAAATCTGTGGAAAAAAATTGGAGTACCCATCTACCTTAAGGCAACTACAAGAAAACTTGGCATGGCATAATAAAACAATGAGATGTGGTCACTTTAAACAGAATGGTCAGATTTTACGTCTTAAAATTACAAAAAATGCCAAAATTTGAGTTTGATAGTGTATCTATATTCTCTCAAGAACAAGTACACCATAACTGAAATAGATAGCAGACATTTCTTGCACGTTGAATAAGCCTGAAATGCGGGGCTATAATTAATTTCTTTTCAGTACAGATACAGCATAACATTGGAAACAACAACAAAGATAAATTAATGAAACTAGAGGCTCAGATACCGAGCCTGTATATATCACCTAACACGATGTTTCTAAGCCAATGATATGCTCATGGCAAAAATATGTTGTAATCTCCAGCCGAATATTATGTCATTCAATTGAAATAAGAAATTTTCCACACATTATTGCAGCACAGTTTTTTTAAAATTTGTTTAGTACTTTCAGGGCACATGATGAAATCTTTTACCTATAGATGTGCCAATAAGGGACTAAGGTGAAAATATGATCGGCATTGGTGGCAATTTATTTTGTCGAATCTTAACAAAACTTTGAGAAACAGATTTATTATAGCTGAGCCAAGTTTCTGGATCTCTGCATCATGTTGTAGCGTTATTTTTGTAATTGTATTGCATGTATGTTATTCATGAAAAAATATGTTTAAATAAAAATTAGCAATCTCTAATATTTTACGAAAAGATATGGAGTAAATGAACATGAGACAATAACACATATGTCAACTCCAACTGCATTAATTTTAATGAGCTGTATGGCCATTTCGGAAATTTATTCCTCATCAGCAGCACTAGAACCCAAACAAAGGAAATCCATAATTTCAAAAAAAAGATATAAAATGCATAAAACCGAACGAAATCCGAATAATCAGTAATATCAAATATAGCTAAGGACAAAACTACGATGGAGGGAGTTTATCCTTAGGTTTAGCACCTTCCACACATTATTCAATATTCTAGTACAGTTTTACAAAATTTGCTTCAAAAGTTTCAAAGCAAGTGATGAAAATGGAAATATTTTTTCAAAAGGATCCAATGTTAAACTATTTTCTGGCACTGGCAGTCTTGTTTTTTGTGTGTTCGGAATGGAATGGACATTTTTTTTCTTAAGGACCCCCAAAACAACATTCCTGTAAAGTTTGTTGAATTTGCTGTAGAGAATTCAGAGAGATGATAAAATATGATTCCCACATAGGGTCCATTGGTTAATTATATTCTGCGCTAGCGGTCACGTCTTTGTTTGATCTTACCGGAGTTACAGTGTTTTCCATTTTAACTGTCTTATCAAAATATATAATACAGGAGTTTGTCTTTTAGTGCAGTGTGGAGTTGGTAAAACAATTCCCCGTGTTTGAGATGTGTTTTCTTTATTTTTCTTAGACATGGTGTACTTGTACATGAGATCATGATGCTGATGAGGAATTAATATACAGCTCATGTGTTAACATAATTATGGTCTCATGTTCATTTGCTCCATATCCTTTCGTAAAATATTATAGGTGGTTGTTTTCCACAATTCAAGGCTTTGGTATTTATATCAATTGGAATGAACTCGAAACTTTTATTAAAAACAACCACCTGCATCAAGTGATAGGTTTTTGTTTTGATAATAAAGGTTGTTTTATTGTTTTAACTATCTTTAAACAGAAATGGAAACGCTGAATGAGCAATCATTGTGAAGGGCTTTCAATACATCATTTCAATGGTTTCAGACGAAATGATCAAAATATAATTTCCCACAGTGTACAATATGAAACTATGTTGCTCACTGGCAGCCATTTTTTTTCGTTTTTTTTTCTTTTCTTTTCTTTCTTTCTTTCTTTCTTTCTTTCTTTCTTTCTTTCTTTCTTTCTTTTTTTTGACATTTAAACGAAATGAGAAATCTTTGTAAGGACCTTTCATATATGACGGTTTAATTAAATTTAGTTTAATATGATGAAAATGCTGCTTTTTCCCTAGGTTCCAATGTAAAACTACGCTCTGCGCTATCGGTCATGTCTTAAGTCAGTCGGTATTAAATAGCAATTTTATAATGAACGTACAAAATATCATTCCTGTAAAGAATGATTCTTTGAATTTGTTTCAGTAGTTTTCGGGAGGTTATGATCAAAATCTGATTTTCACAAAGGGTCCAATGTTGAACTATCTTCGGCGCTTGTGGTCAAATTTATGTCGGATCCGAATAAAATGAGTAAAGTTTGTTGTAAAGCACCTTCCATACATCACTGTTCGAGTACAGTTTGGTTAGATTTGCTTCAATAGTTCCAGAGCAGAAAATAAAAGTTATGTTGTCCCGATAGGGTCCATTGTTAAAATATTTTCCGCGCTGGCGACAATGTTTTTTAACAAATCGAAAATGAAAATGAAATGAAAAATTTTATGAAAGACATCATTCTTTATAAGGTAAGCAAAATTTGCCCAAGGAACCTGTAAAAAATTAAACGGACAACGGATGCAAAGTGATGAAAACAGCTATCACTGACGGTTTGGGTCAGGTCAGCGTATTGGCTTTAGAGCTGAATGTAAAGAAACTTTACAACTCTTAAAAAACACGTAATTGTTCTTACCATCCTGACATTCTCCGGTAGTTTTCATAATTTTCTCGTGGCCTGAACAATCATTCCTCATCTTATCAGTGATTTCTGAGTCTGACATTTCGATTGTGTCTGAACATTCTGGGGGATCTTGACCCTAGAATGATAAAATACTTTGTTGTATTATAATCAGTATAATCTGGTCACGATGGTTCTATCGTGCAAATGAGAACACATTTTCAGAAGATTCGTGATTGATCATTAACATGCCAATGCATGGGGACGGAATATATTTTAAAGAGACTGACACTGCCGGTGTTTAATGTTTGTGATCTTGTTTATGTGTTTTGGCTGATAATTGCATTTTACCAGCAGTATGACGGATGTACTGAAAAGAATACATCATCCTTATCATCCGGAACGTGGTACTGAATATTTTTAAAGACTGACACTGCTTGTGTTTTATTTTTGTGATCAGGCTACTAAGAAGCATCAATACATACACTGAAGACTCTTGTTATAATACACAGACATTTTAGAGGGTAGCGGAATTATTTAAGCCTTTTTCAAATTGTTTTGAAACTTTTCACTATTTAAAAGTATTCATCGAAAATAATATATAATATGTGTGGTGAGGACTGTGAGTTCGATCTGCAAATGTACCAACTCTCCAGAATATATAACTGAATAAATATAAATTTCTTACCCCAAAATGGATGATACACTCATTAGTTGAATTAATAACAATGTAGTTCTGAAAGATATAAAAAAACAAATTATTTTTTGTATGTCAAATTATTTAACATAATTATCATTTCAAAAAATGAACGAAGTGAATATAGGATTCATGAGCAAATTGTAAGGCACATCAGAGGAAAAACAGAAAACTGTCATCATTTCTTTATTATTTATCACGATGGAGTTGATGAAGTTTCAAATATAAAAATATGTGTTGTGCAAAAGCCACAAATTAATAAGGTGAACAAAATAAAAATGGTGTAGTAGGCCACAACTGAATAGCAAAATACACCAAAATATACAATTAAAAATGACAAAAAGGGAGAAGAAGGTGGAATGTCCAACTTTTCGACCGTATCGCCTTCCCCTAGGGGGGCTACCTGGCTGAAATATGGAGGAGGATGTTAAAATGACGAGAGAAGACAGAACTAATTGCGTGTCACAGTTTATATTTTGCATTTTCTTGGAACTGTTCGATCCTTTGACATGAATGCTAAGAAACAGTCTATATTATGATATTATTCCTGAATTCGAATGAAATGTTTTATAGTACAGAGAACAAATATTTTGATTTCGTTTTTTTTAATAATGTTTACGGTTCGGCATGAGTTTCACAAGTAATAACTGTGGCACGCGTTACGTCTGCCTTTTTCTCGTCAAATAAAAATACATTCATATATTTACAAAACGACAGAGAATGGCTAAGGATATGTTGTAATATAACCTAAAGAAATAAAATAGACAAATCTCGGAGGTGCATAAAATCTCGTTCTGATTAATAAATTTCTGACCTTCACAAAACTTGACGATACTCCACTTTTTAGTTCTAGTACATTATACTTATCGACTTGTATCTAGAATATGTATGTTACCGTATTGTGATCATTAATTTGGTGAGTGAGGATTTTTCCATCTTTGTCTTTAATGGTCTCATCCTGGATGCTGCCAGTCGAATCATCAACTACTTCAAAGTCGTCGATCTTTTCTTCAGTAGCCTGTAAGAACATTTGTAGTTTCTACCCCTTGTTAGCAGGATATATAAAGTATCCCTAAATATAAGAAAAATATCTCGTATCCCTGTGAAAAAAAATAGGCAAATATTGGGACGCAAATTACTAGGAGTCCTAAAAACAGAACTAGGCTACTAGAATTTGTAACTAGTAGCCCACGTTTCGACTGAAATATCAGTCTCTTTAGGGCCAAGCTAGCCACTTTGAGAATAATGCGAATTTTTATTCCGCAAATGTCCCGTATCCTTTACATAAAATATGCAAGCATTCCGAATCCCAAAGATAAAATTGTCAAATATCACATATTCATGCAATAAAATAAGCAAATATTACATGTTATAAAATGGATAACAGGAAACATCTGGAATTGCTGAAAATGACAATTACCTGCTACCATCTGCCAACTTCACAGGAAAAACGCAGTTAAGACAAAAGAAAAATCCCTTAAATATAAGAAAAATATCTCGTATCCCTGTGAAAAAATAGGCAAATATTGGGATGCAAATTACAAAAGGCCCCTGAAACGGGCTCTGGCCTACTAACATTTCTCAACCAGTAGCCCACGTTGCTACTAATATATCTGGTCCTTTGGGGGCCAAGGTGGCCACTTTGCCAATAATGCGAATTTTCATCCATGAAAATATACCGTATCCCTTGAACATTCCAAATCTCGGAGATAGAATTGTCAAATATTACATATCAATGCCATAAAATGAGGAAATATCTGTATCATATCTCTTAATCGAAATGGGACGATATAACTTATCCCCTATATAATTAATATTTAAAGAAGTGAAGCACAGTATACCTATATCCAAGTATCATAATCCATCAGTGTAGTTACAAAATTCCTTAACAGGATTGTTCGGTTGCATTTAACAGCAATTGCTATTGAATGGTTGCAGACAATGTGAAGAAATTTTCACCTTAGTACTAAGTGAAAAAAAAATCTTGCATCACAGTTTGGACCGAAACTTCAAAGAGATTGATATCTGTTAAATTAACAATGAAGGGATATGGAGTAAATGCAAATGAGACAAAATCTCTACAAATACATGGTAAAACACAGCAATGGAACAACGCTTTTATTGTTGTTCTTCATCTGTTAAATAACCTTTTTCAATAACCCCATGATAAGCAATGAAGGTATATGGAGTAAATGCACTTGAGACAAAGTCTCTGCAAATACATGGTTAAACAAAGCAATATAACAACGCCTTTTGTTGTTCTTCACGGAAATTTTGAAGCCCGGATTATATATCTAGATAAGATAACTGGTGATGGCTCTTGAATAACGAATCGAATTAACTGTTAAACATACAATCCGGACGGAGAGGTATCCATGTTAGGGAAATTGATAATTTTGAACTAAAGGTCTACCATTTTGTCGTTAAGTTTAGTGATGAGATGGCCATTTTCGCCAAATTCGAAATGTAAGTCTTAATCAGTAATATATACCCCCCGCTCCACTCTTGAATAGATCAAATCAATTTTTCAAATACATGATGCACAATGACAATATGAAGTCAATATTCTATGAAAATTTCAATGAATTTCATCAAGTGATCTAGGAGGAGTTGTCGCCAAAAAATAATTATCCTATGGGGGACGGACTGACGGACGGACGAACGGACACCATGATCGCTAAAGCGGCGGTATAATTTTTTTAGATTAAGTACTTTCTGCTAATTTTTTTATCTGCAATTCTGGAGGATATCTTGATCGGATCCATTTAGCGATAAGATATATTTTTAATGAAAAGAACATTCTCAACGTAACTATAAGTTAGATTGAAGGATATAGTATCTTTTATTTTATGAGTCTTAACGAGTCAATGAAGAAATTCAGTCTCGTATAGGAGTATAAAAACAAGTCTGTGAGTAGAGGCGCACACTTCGTACCCGTTGATTTACCAACATTCTGTTGATAAATAGCAACTCCAAATGTAACAATTCATTATCCATAAATAAAATAGGATATAAATATATCATATAGTATCATATCCATTAAGTGAAATAAGCTAATATCCCATATAACTAGCGGAACAAAACACGGAAATATGAATTTGTTTCCTGTGAAAGTTAATTTCGTAACTAAAAATAGCAAAATAGCAAAAACAAAATTCAACATCTTTTATTTAGGGGTTAATAAATAGTTTTCAAGCATACTTCATAATTATCGACTAAGATAAATATAAATTTCTTATAGACGTGACTTGGTTTGATTTTGAAATGAACTTGATAGGAAAGTGCCACATTGACCGAAGATCAATGATGCTAAGACTCGGACGTATGGCGAGATGTTTTTGACTTTGGAGTATATAAGTGTGCTTAAGTGTCTTGAGCAGTTATTCAAATTGATAATAGTGAACCAAAACAGATTCAATCATTGACTTCTTTCCAAGTTATCATGAATTAAATAGATTTAATAAATTTCATTTTAAACTGTGATCTCTTCCATCTAAAGCAAAGGTAGAGATTTTTAAAACATTTTTTTTTTCAAGTTAGATGTGTGCTCTGTTATTGTTACAGTAGAAGTTATATCAAATATGGCCAAAACGCCTCAGAACGAAAAAATGGTCTGCTTTGACATATGTCCTATATAAGTTCTGTTTTCTGAAATTTTACCATGTGGATAGATAAAATCCATTAAGGTGACCTACCTTTGTTCCACAGAGGCAGGCGAAGGCAATAATGTACACAAGACAAACAGTTTTCAACGCAAACATCTACAAATTAAACAAACTTTAAACACAGCATTTAATTTTCAGTGCCATTATATACAAAATAATTATATTGTATACAAGAACTATAGTTTTAGTGTCATTAGACTACAGTAAGAAATATTGGGTACAATTTTCATCAAAGCGTTAAAGTACACAAAACATACTGTTTCAGTGCCAATACTTTAAATCAATAGTTTTCTGCTACTTTGTTAATTTGAAAAATTAATCTGATATATACTCGCCCCAAGCTTGATTAATCATTTTCACGTTTTTTTTCCTCTTATGCCTACAAATGTCACAACTCAAAACAATTAACTTTTTCAGAAAAATTCCACTTAAAAAAGACGAAACATCAATACAAATAAAAAAAAAGTGAAATAATTGCGTTCAGGGAATTTTATCGTTTGAAGAACTATATGAGGATTGCTTAAAAATGACAGAAAGCAACCCGCCAAGTAACACTATGGCAAATTCAATAAGGACACGCGACAAGTTGAACAGTAACATTTGGAACTATCGACAGGGAAAATGGGAATATTTTCTTTCTATTCCGTTGTATCTTGGCATCGCAGAATACATGTATTGGTCACTGTAATTTTTTTATACTATTTTGCGAAGATTAAAAAAAGATCATAACGTTAAAATTGACGTATCATTACCTTAAATTTGAAATATTTTAACTCATGGTTTACAAAAAATAATAACAGCATTTGCTAATCATCACCCTGAAAAAAATTACATTTAGTACTTACTTTTAAATTTGTATGTTGTTTTGCTTCAGTCCGAGAATACAAAATAATGAACACTTTGCTTCTTATATAGCGAAAGTTTTGTCTTCCTGAATGCGCAACGACCAATCAGTGTTAAAAAAACAGACATAAATTAAAAAAATGAGTACATGATTTTTGTTTTGTAAACATGTTTTCAAATTTTTTAATATTTCTCTTTTTTAAACGAAATAAGTTGCGCAAAAGATTCGGAAAATACCGGGATGCATTTAAATATATTTTAATGGAATAAAAGGGAAATTCCCACGTTGGGTTTCAAATATTTGTACTTTTAATTTTTTTGAAAACAAAAATTTAAGAAATTTAAGATGCTAAACTTACTTACTAAAATAAATAACGCTTAAGATAGCACGTTGTTGCCTAATTTTAAACATTACTTTACAGTCTTGTATAAATAATTCATGAAATAGAGAAGCAACCGTTTAAAAAAACGAAAGATATGTTTTTTAAATGCTCAATTCAAGATATGTATCGAAAAGCAACGCTCATTGTTGAAGACCTCATAGTGACATCAAGATGAAATATAACAATAAAAGTGTAGTTCAGTTGCTAGGTTTCACCATGTATTTGTAGAGACTTTGTCTCATACGCATTTACTACATATCCTTTCATTGTTTATAACGCAAACTGAATCATAAAAAGGGATCTAAACAATGCGCTTGTACTGAATCAGATTGCACTGCTTTATTGCATGATAAATAATAAAGTACCGAACTTACTGTGAATTTAGTTAATGCATATGACCATTTCGAAAACTTTTGAGCAGATCAAATCAAAATTTTGGAAATCCATAATTCGAAATAAAATTAAATAACAAAATACCGAAGTTACAGTTAAAGAGTTTTATGTAGAGAACAAATAGCAAACCATTTTCAAGTGTGGTATACTTTTAACGAGATATCATACCCATTGTCGTGACCGTGTGAACTATAAGTTGCTGAGAAAGGTCGGAATGAAGTAATGGTCATTGTATTTGTGCATATGATGTTCTTTGATTGAAAATAAAATATACTTTTTGATCTTCCAAAATTAGATATTTGTTAATGTTTAGGATTTGAAATGTTTATTGTATTTGCCTTTTTGGTTCTTATGCGGACACATATTCTATCTGTGTCTAAAAGTAAAAAAAAAACTTGAAAACATTTCGAATCTGCCGACCGGATAAATGAATATTGTTTCATCAAGAATTTACAAAATAATTT
>MJUU01009299.1:7905-20388 GCA_002080025.1 Modiolus philippinarum
AGAATCTATAAATCTTAAATTAATACCTTTTATCTTTAATTCCATTATCTTTAATCCAGATGTAATAGGTTGTGAAATTTCAATTTTATTTCTAATTAACCATCCTAAAATAGGTTGAATGTCATAACCTTTTCCATAATGTGATATAAAAGTATAATTTTTAAATTTATCTCTGATAAAATATTTACAAAAGTTATCTATTATATCATTTTGTTCTTTTTCATAAATAATCTTTTCCACATCATCAAAGATTTCTTCAATATTTTCAGAATTTAAAATTGATAAATCAATAGAATTAATATCAAAATTACAAGTAAATCTTTTAATATAGTTATTTCTGAAACAATAGATATAATTATTTTTTTGTTCATATGCTATACAAAAATTCATAATATGTTTACCTGTTTCCTGATTACCCTCAAAATCAAAATATATATAATCACTATCTTTAGCCGGTTTAAGATTTTTTAATGGTGTTATATAACATATATGTTTTTCACCTTTATCATATTTTTCATAACATACTAAACATAGTTTTCTATTACATTCATGAGTTTCGTTTTTTTCACGATCAATAGAAAATGTTTTATTACATTGTTCACAAGTCCATTGACTAGATATAGATTTTAATTTCTTATCTATTTTACATGTATGCTTACTAGAATATGTAATATTACATTTTTCACAATAACCTCTTTTAGCACAAAAACCTGTTATACTTGTAATAACATCATAATGATTATCATGATAATATAATGGTAATACATATTGAGAAATAATATCTGAATTATCTTTACTGTTATATATTATATGATCTGTACTATTAGAAATAAATACAATAATATGAATATTAAGATATTTCTCAAATTTTTTAAAATCATCTAAATTATTACCTTCTTCTTTTATTTTTACACCTGCATTATTATGTAATTCTAGTGCTAATTTCTTTTGTAATGGTCTACCTTTTTTATATGTCTAATCTGTGATTCTGAATATATATCATTGTAATAACCAAAACTTGCTAAGGAAGTTACAATAGCCCTTGCCATGCAAATAGTATCATCATTTTTAATTCTAATAATACTTTTTTTACTTAATGTATCTAATATTTTTAAAGCTTCACCTCCTTTACCTGTTATATTAGGTATAATTGAAACTTCAAATATAACATCTTCAATATTTAATTCTTCAGCACTATTCAATATTTTTTCCATTTGTTCCATAAATAACCTTTTAATATTGGTATATGTTCTTATAGGCCAACTATCAGATTTAATAGTTATAATATCATGAAGAGGTACTACTTTAATACGACCTTTGGGATATTTTTTAATTGTTTCATCTATCATGTTATTAAAGGCTTTTATAAAAGTGTTATTATTATTATCAAACAATTTTATTTTATATTTAAAAATATGTATTCCTGTTTTATGATTATATTTTCTTATAAGATATACCCTATAATTTTTACCGGATAAGAACCGTGAGGATTCATTATCTGATTTTTTTAAAGACATTTTTTTAACTCTTTTTTTAATTATAAAAACTTTTTTAATTATAAAAAAAATCATTTTAACTCTTTTGTTTTTCTTATTTTTTATCACTAATCTTTTTATAATGTCTATCCTGTGCTTTAAAAGGGAAAAACCGAAGAAAATAAAATTAATTAATTTCAAAAGGGTCAATTTCTTTTTTAAATAAAGTTTTTAATTCTATTGGTTTTGATGGAGTTAACCTCCCTGTTGAAAAATCTTTGTTACAATGTTTCCAAGTCAGTATTACTACATTCACAACCGCCATTAATCCTAATGATTGCCAATACATAGTTTTAAATTCTGATATTTGTTTTCCGATATTTTGTATAAAAAATGTTTGTTCTTTTTCTTCATCCTTTAATAATTCTTCCGTTTCTTCTTCTAATTCTTCATCCTCTAATAATTCTTCCGTTTCTTCTTCTAATTCTTTATTTTTTAATAATTCTTTATTAAATATCTGTGAGAGAAATTCTGTTTGTTTATGGTTTTCTTCTGCAATTATTTCAAGTTTATTTATCAAATCTTCTAGTGTAATATTATCATCTTGTTTTCCATTAGCACCCCATATTTTCTGTAATCTACCCCAACCAATATTATATTTATTTTGTACATCTGCTGCGGATAAATATCCTTTTGATTTTTTAATATCTTCTATTTCATCCAATGAAAGTTTTGTTTTAGGCATTTTATAGAGATAAAAATAAAAATATGATGGGTTATAAAATTAAAATGGATTAACTTGTAATTATTTTAGAGAGGTATTCTTCGTGGCCACCGTTTTGCTAACATGTAATTATTTTAGAGTTTTTTTGCTTAAGCATTGTTTAACTTGTAATTATTTTAGAGTTTTTTGTTTAAGCATTTGTTTAACTTGTAATTATTTTAGAATTATTTTAGAGTTTTTTTGCTTAAGCATTGTTTAACTTGTAATTATTTTAGAGTTTTTTTGCTTGAGTATTACTCGAGTTTTTTAAAACTTTTCATATCCAATACTCCCCGTTAAAAAAGGTAAAATATGGTCAAATTTTTTTATCACTTTTTCCTGTGTTACTTTTTTTCCTTCGATATACTTTTGGTTTTTAAGGCTTTTTTTCCTTAAAATGAGGGTATTTTTTTAGATTTATTTTTTTTTGGTTAGATATTTTTTTGTGTCTATTTTTTTCTTTTTGAGGGTAAAAGAAAATATGGGTTTTTTGTGCTGTTTTTATAGTTTTTTTTATAAAAATTATGTCATTTTTAGGTCCTTTGGTAGGTTTTTAGGAGTGGAAGGTGAAAAAATTTTTTTGGGTAGGGGGTCTATACCCGTTACCTATTGTGTAACACCTTCTAATATTAAAGCGGTTGCTTCTTTCATAAAGAGGTCATTAGAACTGAGGGGAGAAGGTTAAGCTTTACTGTTTTAATATTAAAAAAAACTTTGAAAGTTTGAAATGTTTGAAGGATAAGATTTTTGTATGTTTCATGCGATTTGTATTGTGTTCTTTTTGTACTGTATTGCTATGACTCTAACGAGTCTTTTGTCTGCAAATAAAGATTGAAGATAAACCGGCTTATGGGTACCCAAACCTCCTCTTTCCCTGTCCTGTTTCCCCATATAATATTATAGTATAATAATGATACGAATGAACACCAATACAGGTAGTCTACTTACTCTATGACCACAATTTTGAAAGGGAAAGGAAATAAGACAAAACGTAATTTTGAAAGATGGTTCAAGGTGTGCTCACCTTGTTCATGTTTTTTATCATACATATAATGTCAAATGGATCAATAGACTTGAATATCGGTGTATAAATCTTCCTTGTACTATATCGCAAAACTGTAATAAAATTATCTACAATTATAAAATGCATAATAAAATGTGTCCTCCATATCTATATAATTGCTTACCGCCGATTATGGCTGATGTAAGTGATTATAATTTTCGTAATAGCAATAACTATGTGACCCCAAGAAGTCGACTGAAAACCTCGTCACTTTCTTTTATACCTTCAACGGTATCTCTTTGGAATGGTGTGGACTTATCTATATCAGGAATTCTCCTACTATCTCCTCCTTTAAAAATAAAATTAGAAGTTTATCCTTCAAAGCTCCAGATTATTATGGGGAAGGGGATAGGAAATTAAATGTTTTGCATACAAGATTAAGATACCAAAGTAGCTCATTAAATGCTGACCTTTCTCGTATTCATGTAGCGAACGACTCAAAATGCAGATGTGGTGCTGCACATGAGGATGAGTTCCATTACTTTTTTGAATGTCCTCTCTACCAAAACGAAAGAATATTATTGGTTGGCAGTTTAAATCCAAAATACTTCAATATAGAAACATTACTGTTCGGAAACGACGACTTCAATGATAATTTAAACTCAGAAATTTTCAAGTACGTTCGCACATATATTCGTCACGGTCAAACTAAGCGGTTTTAATTAAATGGTATAGTACTGTAAATTAATAAGAAGTATCACCCTTTTTGCTTGTGTTTTGTTGTTTCTTTTTATATATTGTAACAATATTTATATAATGTGCCTTGATGTTATATGTACAATATATCTATGTAAGGAGAGGACTTTAAATAAATTGTTACAACAACAACAAAAAGAAAAATACATGTTCTTTTTCTTGAACTGAGGGCAAAATCTTATCGCACAAAATCGATTCGAAACATCTTAAATGTTTTTTAATCTATTTTTCCTCCTTATTTGCATTTTTCAATTTTTTTGCAAATATCTTTCCCGGTAATGGTGAGATTATTTTAAATCCTTTAATTTGATTTGGATGGACGCAATATTCTTTCTTTTCGTCATTTTTTTTAATATAATCGCTTGTCGAAAGATGATCAAGTTATTCTTGTGCGCAGGATATACATGTACTTATATACTGGGGGGGGGGGGGGCACGAACGTATTATTCAGTTTTATTGGTAAAGCTATTATATTTTTTCATGCCCTATTATTTGTGCTATTATTTGTGCTTTTGGTGCAAATTTCAGCCCTAAACTCAAATTCAATCCATACACACCCGTACACGACTCTTAATTTCGAATTTGATGGATCCAATACATTATCTATCACTTTAATATAAACTTTGCGAAATAACGCAAACATTTGCAAAATAACGCAAACTTTGCGTAAAACGCAAACATTTTCGAAATAACGCAAACTTTGCGTTATAACGCAAACATTTGCGAAGTAACGCAAACTTTGCAAAATAACGCTAACATTTGCGAAATAACTAACTTTTCGTTAAAACGCAAAATGATAAAAAAAAAAATAAAAGTTTGTGTGTCGCTAATACGCTTCCGTAGAAAGGACTGGAGGTGGTTGGAATAAAGAGAAAAGTATTGCCAGTTTTTTGTTAACTGATCCTCCAAATAAATCACGCTAAATTACCTACCAAAAATTTCTTACCCCGCAAAAATTTTTTTTACCCCAAATTTTTTAAAAATAAATAAATCGGAATTGAAAAAAAGTGGAAAAATGGTATGATACATAGGGAATAATACATGGCAAAATCCGTATCACATGCGGTATCATCCCGCGTTACCAATATCAGCCCGAGGGCCTATGGCCCGAGGGATGATATTGGTCGAGGGATGATACGACATGTGATACGGATTTTGCCATGTATTATACAGTTTATCATATATTTAAACAGAGGACTACTTAATCCCAAAAATACTGTCAAAAATTGGCAAGAGAAAATGCATTTTCAAAATGGACGGAAAGGACTGGAGGTGGTTGAAATAAAATCTACCATGTAAAGGAAAAAAGGTTTGCTAGATTTTTTTAACTGATCCTCACAAATAAATTTCATCCCCAAACAAATTTTTGTTTGTACTCTCCGAAAAATTTTTTACCCCCCCAATTTTTTTATCCCCTCAATTTTTTTTAAAAAAGTCACATTGAAATTTTTTTTTTTTTGAAAAAGGGTATGATACAGGGCTAGCCATGCGATAAAGGGTGTGTGATAAAGGGTAAGCCATGCGATAAAGGGTATGCGATAAAGGGTGTGACGTCATAGTGTGAATACAGAATGAACTCCATGCACTGTATCACATATTCAAAACGTCTGTATTTATTACTAAACATATGATAAAAGGCTAGACATGCGATAAAGGGTGTGTGATAAAGGGTAAGCAATGCGATAAAGGGTATGACGTCATAGTGTGAATACGGAATAAAAGTCATGCACTGTACCACATATTCAAAACGTCTGTATTTATTATAGGAACAAAAGTCATTTGGAGGAGTTTATCGATGTGTAAACGCGGCCGACTCACTCAAAAACTAAATAAAGTCCGAAGGACTTTATGTAAAGTTTGTGAGTGAAAGGCCGCGTTTACACATCAATAAACTCCTCCAAAATTACTTTTATTTCTTATAATTCCAATCCTTTGAAATTAAAACAATGTTTTCACTGAATTTGACGTTACCATGTATTGCACTTTTTTCGTCGGAGCGTATTAGTTGGCAAGAAGCGTTTATCGAGAAAATAATTTCGTTGTTGTTCGTGACGCTGACCAATGAAATTGGACGTTGCAATAGCGATTGGAATTATTACTTAATACATGTATATGATAAAATCAAATAATATGCTTAGAGGGGACTTCTTAATTCTTAATACTTAATTCTTAATATTTAATTCTTAATACTTAATTCTTAATTCTTAGTACTTAATTCTTAATACTTAATTCTTAATTCTTAATACTAAATTCTTAATACTTATTTCTTAATTCTTAATACTTAATACTTAATGCTTAATTCTTAATTCTCAACAATCAGTTTTAATGAGATCGTACACTCTGCACACGACACGCATATTTAATCGATCAATTTCATACATGTATGTCATCGAGTAAAGATCATACCTAAAAAAAATGGGGTTGATTGATTCAAACTTTTCGTAAGAAAATGGAACAGCTAAGTCATTTTTTTTGGTCCAACATAATGTATTACGAAATGCATTATTGAAATCTGCAAAACACAAGCGGCTGACCACTGACGAGACATACCGCTTAAATAAAAATAGGGGTTGAAACACATAAATTTAACTCTAAAACCAGCGCACTAGTACAATAAAATGCATTATAAGACTACATATGTAAAGCAATGAAGACACGAAGTGAGAAATTTAGCAACCAGCATCAATGAAAATAATGCAGTAAAACAATATATATCCAACTACACATTACAAGCTTAGCATCACAAAGACAATACTTCTTGTGGCTTTTGAGTTTGTCAGTACTGAGATAAGATTGGGTAATTTTAATTGCAAATGCGCATTTTAACACTAATGTCCCTTCAGTGCAGATAAAAATAAAAATATTGGAAATCCATATACCCAAATATGTGTAAAGACTGATATAGATGTAATTACCAATAAGATCTAAATAGAAAAGCCAAATCAGCTAAGAACAGAGCTATACAAGAGAGAGAGATACTCCTTAGTTTTAAACAAAATTTTGATAAATTTTGATATTTAGATTAAATATAGAAACTGTTTCCAAGATAAAGAAGTTGTTTGGTCAATAAAGTCCATAAATAAAAACAAAATAAATAAATCCTATCTATTACTTAAACACTGATAATGAATTTTTAGATTCGCATTTTGTTGATAGTGCAGCCCATTTTGATTGCAGTAAAAGCAGATCATCCATTTTAGGTTAAGTGCAAAAGTGGACGATTATGTAGTTTCCTGGAGAAGCTCGAATTTTCCAAAAAATTAAAGGGAGGCAGAAAAACATATTCATTATTACAAAAATACTGGAGCACAATACATATTGAACAAAAAGAAATGCTTTAATCTTCCATTGTCTTTCTGGAACGAACATGAAATTTCCTACCCAAGTCATCATTGGATGTAATTTAGTGAGTAATAAAATCGAATTGTCAAGATGACTTGCCTAAATTTATATGAAACTATATAGAAATAGCATTATGTCATTAGAATAACCCTTAATTTATGTTAAAATATCGCATTATTTTTTACAACAAATATCACATTAAAAGTATGGCAAAAAGCATTAGAATATGAAAATCTTTTAAATAATTATGAAAATTATTGCGAAAAATTTTCATATTTTATCTAATATAAGAACTAAGAGGTGGCAGTCCCTGGCTTCCGTAGAGACTTTTCCTCTGAAAAACTTATTTGTTCCCTGATGTGAAGCTCAAAGGTCTAACACTGACCATATCTATTGCATAACAATATTAAATCTATCAAAAAGACCATTGATAGCTATTTCTTAATTCTTAATACTTAATTCTTATTTCTTAATATTTATTTCTTAATTCTTAATACTTAATTCTGAATACTTATTTCTTAATTTTTAATTCTTAATTATTAATACTTAATTCTTAATACTTAATACTTAATTTTTAATACTTAATTCTTTATTCTTAATACTTATATCATAATTCTAAATACTTATATCATAATTCTTAATACTTAAATTAATACTTAATTCTTAATACTTAATTCTTAATCCTTAATCCTTATTTCTTAATTCTTAATACTTAATTCTCAATTCTTAAATTTTCTTATTATATTTTAAATTATGACAATTTTGCTGCTCTCCCCTTGCCGAGAGCAAAACCAGCTTAGCAACGAAATTTGAAAACCCCTCTGGAATGGATCATAACCCGTGGCCAGAAGATGAACGTCGTGTTTGAGACTAGAGCTGAGCTCTTCATTTATTTATGGACAAGATTCATATTCAACTAATATTTGCCACCCAGCTCGCCGAGGTCTTCGTCATCTTGTTGAAAGGCAAAAACCTTCAGAAGCTTAGCGACGGTCTCGAAGAGTGGAAGGAGACACTTTTTACGTCACCACCTTTGAATAAATTGACGCTTCACTTTTTCGGAAATTTGCAACCAATACCGAAGCCAAGCATGGGTTCCTCTTCGTCGTCTCTATGGACAATAACAAGATCTTGATCTGATTCAACCCATTCTTACATCTGCACAAGAAGAAATCTTACGAGATAACCCTCGTGACTCTGGAGACATACTACCACATTCCTAATATCCATAATATTCCCCAGACGATGGTGTCCACTGGTTTCCCGTTGCAGTGATCCTCAGCTCCTACGGCAACGACAATATCAATCATGAGATCCAGCGGCAACTGCGGCTGAACAAACACAAGACCATTATCTTTCTCCTTGCTAACTGCGCGACTCTGAGAGCAACGGTCACCTTCGCCAGAAGCTACCAGACCGGAGCACAAAAGGCAAAATAGGGTTGCCCCGTGAGCGTCCGATTGCTGCATTCCGACCTAACTGGTGGGCATAAGATGCTCCAGTGCATTACAATGCTCCTGTAGAGCGATAAGGATGTAATGGTCTTAGAGATGAACCCAAAAGCAGGTGAGGTAAAACGTACAGAAAGGTGGATTACTCTCCATGCTTGCAGGACTCGCCTCTGTTGTGCTACTTATGCTAGCCAAAATCGTGCTACCTGCTTTAAGTGTTGGTGCATTGAGTGATTTTGGCAGTGCAGCCATCCAAAAAGACGTGGGATCCGGATTATACCTCAAGAAGGATGGTAAAGAGTGCTGCAAAATTTTGATGGACTAAAAGAATTGATTATTAAGAAATAAAAATTAAGTAGTAAGAATTTAGTTTTTACTTTTAAGAATTGAGTGTAACGAAATTAGACTGAAAAATTAAGTATTAAGAAATAAGTATTAAGAATTAAGAATTAAGAATTAAGTATTAAAAATTAAGAATTAAGTATTAAGTATTAAGTATCAAGAATTAAGTATTAAGAATTTAGAATTAAGTATTAAGAATTAAGTATTAAGAATTAAGAAGTCCCCTCTAGGCTTTCGTAGAATATACATATCCATGTGCTTCCCGCGGTAACAAAAATAATGCAATAATAAACACTACTGCACTTTTGAAAATACTTAAAATTAGCATTTTACCATTGGTTAATGTGCTTTTTGATATCATCGCAACATTACTGAATATAGAAAGTGAGAACCAAACCCTCAGTCTTAAACGAACAATCCAAGGACAATGGCAACATTAGAAAAACAAAGAAAAAAAAGACATAACTTGAGCACGGCACAGTGAAGAAAAATAAAGAACTCACATATACAAAAATGAATAGGAAAGAAAAAAAAACCACATTTCTTGTCTTACAATAATGGTTAAGCTTAATCCTTCACGATCATAAATTTCGTCACCTCATCCCTCACGATCATTTTTGGATGAAAATGCATAAAATCATATTTTGTGTATTTATTGTTTACCTAGCACAAAAAGGAAACCCATCATTAGTAAGTATTATATAAAGAATATACTAAATAGAAGAAATTTGAACACCGAGCAAAGGCATTTGTCCAAAAAAGAGCAAAAAATGTGCTACGAATCTTCAAAAAGTCAGTAGGGTTCAACGTCGCCTTTTGTAATTCTGACCAGCATGTTGTCATTTTTAAATATTTTTTGTCCTAAGCGATAGTCTGATAATAATCCTTTTGACAGACACATTTCTTTTTTCCAGTAAGATCTCTACTTTTTCAAAAAATCAAGTTTTTTACAAAATAATTGTCAATTTAATCCCTCACGATGGTGTCACCAAATCTCTCACGATCCGGTCTCAAAACTTAACCGCCGTTACAAATCCCTCAAGATCATTTTTATCGGCGTAAACGAATGACAGCCTTGAATGAGGGCTACTCATGACTATACGGACCTGGTCAAGATTGGTTGAGGTTAACCGTATAGCCATGAGTAGACCGAAATAAAAAGTCAATATAGTAATAAGGAATTTTGCTTTCTGTTGATTTTCCTGAACAGTTTTTTTTACCTGTCCTCAGACGGTAAAGAAAAAAAAATGAAAATCACATCACTGTAAAACAGTACATTATTATTATATATTCAACAAGAACATATTTTTTAATTTCATTGTAGAAAACGGTTTATACCAGTTGTAATGAAGATCAAAATTATTTTCACTAATTGCACACCGTATCTTCGTTCTCATTTAAAACGTTGACAACACAACAACGATTTAAACGATGTGGATTTTTATTCCCTTCACAACTTTTGTTTGTAAATATGAACGTAGTTTTCTAGTATTGATTGAACGCCTTTCTATTATAAATCTGTGTTTGCCAACTGTTTCGAAACGTTCTTCCGTGTTTATGCAACAGATGTCACAAAGACGAATATTAGTAACAACGCAGAATTTGATTGGTTGTTTGGTAATGAAATGACGTCTCTGGTTGGTCAAGTAAAAATCCCAAATAGACCTCGCGTGAAGTCTACTCACTCTGAAGTACAAACAAGGAAGTGCTTTTTCGACCAATCAACGAAAAGCAAAATGCCTTATCATTTAATAAAATACCGACTTGACGTATTGACCTCGTGCTTAAAGAGATTACATGAAACGATGTATTGACTTTTCGTATTGACCTAGTCATAAAGTACAATGATTAGAATTATTTAATTAAAGATGATGTTTTCTTATTTATGATTTGTGTTAGTCTCGTCTATATCTATTTATTCCAAAGTATTTCTATTTCCCAGACTCGCAATGGAATATATATGTGTAAACATTACCAAAAGAAAATTACACAACGCCGTGGTAAAAAACTTAACTTAACAGACCATGCCGCTTAAGGTTGTAAAAGTATGTGTCTATTTCTAGTTCCACATATTTGAAGTTTATTATTCAGTGATAATTTTATCCATAAAGTGAATATTTTAACAATGACATGTTTCTTGTTTTTCTATGAAATAAGGTAAATATCGTAAATATCCTTACTATTGACAATCTCGTTTTTAGATTATGCCGATATCATTTACCCACATGAACCGAAACTAAATAAAAGCAAAACTGACTTTTCCAGATCGTAGTATTACCATTGATTTTGGAAAAATAAAAGCTAAAATTTATGATAAAATAGATAATTTCGATTTCAATATTGCGAATTGGTACGATTAGCACGCGTTGTTCTACCCTTGACGATTTTAATGAGCGTAACCACACTCTCACATCTAACCTTTTACAACAGGGTTACAGATTTCATAAATTAAATACTTTTAAAAAGTTTTACAGAAGATATGAACATTTGATATCTTAATATGACGTGACTCGCAAACAACATTTTACAAAGGGCATTTCTCATCCTCGATTTTTCGGAAATGTTGTAAAAAAATGCCAGAGACCGATAAAAAATCCAGTGAAATTGGGATGTAACTTACACTTTTTACGCAATATTGTCTATGTCAATCCGTTAGATTGGCTTTTGATTCCAGTGACCTGAAGATTTTCCAGATATATTGGCCTCTCACTGATACTGCCGATGTCTACTGAAATACATGACGACTCTTTACCAAAGCCTTCGGAAAGTTTTGAGTTGACTTTTTCTTCCGTAGTGCGGCAGTGTTTAATCAGCATTAAAGACCTGTTATGAGCATTTCTTTTGTTATTCAAGACACTTTAATTCTTATAAATGCCTTGGACAATTCCATCTTTTTTTTTGATTCTCTCGATTTCGAAGCACTTTAACTGATTATTTACTTACCCCGAATTATTTACCTCATTAATTTTTATGCATATTCATTCATTTGCCGCATGCTTAAATTTGACCTTCTGTTATGTTTCACCTAAATATTAGATGAAGTTTAAGTTTCATGTGGGAAAAATTTCCCGGTCCAAGGATTGAACCTACACTACATTTCTATTATATCAAGGTGATCAAACGGCTTTCATAATTCGCCGCGGCTACCGTCGCAAGTTACCTGACAGATGTAAGAAAATATATTTAAAGTGACAACAGATCGAAAACTCCGGTCATTTTTGAAATACAATATAACCGGTATTTATCTAATAAAAGTAAACAAATATCTGAAATAAGATCAATATAAAAAGAAACTTTTTCGTATGAAGAACAAAAAATAAATTCATTAACTAATTGATATATGTAGCCTAA
>MJUU01009301.1:0-11705 GCA_002080025.1 Modiolus philippinarum
AACCTTATTCACTATTCAGTCTTGAGATAGTATAAGGCATAAATTTTATCAATATAAACCAATCATATTTAACCTTTGGTCTTCACTGTGAATCTGAATGTAGGGTACACAAAATTTTGAACTGGTTCCCGCAAAGTAATTAGTACCGTGCTACCTGATAGGGTCAACTAGAAAAAAAACTAGCGATCATATTTAGAAGAACAACTTGCGAAGGGAATAAAAATCCACAGCATTCCAATCGTTGTTGTGTTGTCAAAGTTTTAAAGGAGAAGGAAGAAAAGTTAAAATATATATGTTGTGCAAGTTTTATCGTCATTAAACCTGGTATTAACCGTTATCAACGATGGAACTAAAGCAATATGTTTTCGTTGAATATATAATAATATTTTACTGTTAAACGGTGATGGAATATTCAGTTTTTTTTACTTATCGTCTCGTGGAAAATGTTGTTCATGCACATTAACAAAAAGCAAAATTCCTTTTTATTGACGATTAATTTCGGTCTACCCATGACTATACCAATCTTACAAGGTCGTAAAAGTCAGGAGTAGACCTCATTAAAAGTCAACAATTGTATAAAGGCACACGAGACCTCTTTGCAATTTATAAACTCACATTGAATAAATCTAATCTGTATTCTTTGAATCATCAGTACAATGTAGTACGTAACCCTATGATAGGAAATACTTAATGTAAAGTGTGTATATGTATAGGTGCTTTGTACTATATGTTTTCGTCAATGTCAATGTATGAAATACAGTATTTGATTACAAGTGAAAGTGTCGTTTCAGCATATGCTCATTGAACTTTATCACATTAATAACATTGAAGTACTTGTGGCTATAACATAAAGTAAAAATCTGTCATAAATCCCACCTTAAAATTTGGAATTTGCTCACAAGATTCGAAAATATTAAGTAGAATTAAGATATTTCAAAGGGAGTTGTTAAAGAAATGTTAAACATGGAAAGGCCAAATAAGTTTTCATAGCAGAAATGTGCCTGTTTGATTAGCATGTTGATTATTATTCTGTACTTGAAAAATTAAAAAAAGACAACTTACTTGACCTCGTTACATGACACACAGCACTATATACTAATATTTTATACAGTAGAAGTGACATCGTCTTTGTCTTCACAGATCCCTAAAATTACTCAATAATGTCATTAAATCATGCAATTATATATACCACAAAATTGCAGACCTAAACATTTTTATTCACGTGTGTAGGGTCTATACATGTTTAGAGTATAGAAAGTGTTAAAAATATGGGAAACAAAATGCGTTTAGGAAAACGTTTAGGCTCTTAAGGTGCCACTGTAGCCAAAAATTAGGACACTATATAAACATAAAACATTTGTCTTTATATCTTGAGCTACAAGAAATGTAGTAATAAACTGAATAGGAATGGATTCTTTAAATAACAAAATACCGAAGTTGTTGTGAATTTAGTTTCTGCATATGCGCATTTCGACAACTTATGTCTCTTTAGTGCAGATCAAATCAAAACATTTGGAACTCCATAAACCAAAATATGTATGAAGCTGATAGAGAACAGATAACCAATAGGAGTTTCCGCGAATCCAATAAATGACATCACAAAATCTAATTTACATATGCAAATTAGCATTTTTGGTTGGCAAAGCCGATGAATTATCACTATACAGCTTTGGGATAGAATTTTTAATCTTTGATAACTTTTTAATTATATGCACGATTTTGGATCTGTAAAATGCATGTTAAACATTGAGATATTCATATCTTTTCTACCGATTTACTTTTTAATAAAAATAGACAAATATTTTTTCATGTGAATTTCAAAAATGTGAAAGTTTCAAAAAATTATATGGTTTACAAATTACGCTAATTCTATATATTTCAAAAATAAAAAGATGAAAATTTTTACATCCTGTAAAAGTTTAAACATTCAATAATTGGGATAAAAAAGAATTATCCATTTATCTTAAATAACAAATTCTTACCAGTTAATTGAAAATGACATTTTTATGACCCTAATCAGTGACTACGATTTCTTGCCAACCAAAGGTAATTTTTCAAACTTGTGACGTCAAGGCGGAAACTCCTATAGGATCTAAAAAGGAAGGCAAAAATAAGCTAAGGACAGAGCTATACAAGACGGGGATATTCATTTGTTTTTAACAAAATGTTCTTAAATTTAGATATAAAAAATCTTTTTAGGGCCAGCATCGAAGTATATTGGCTAATGGGTTGTTGAATATCCTCGGGGCTTATGGTACACAAGCAGAGGTATCGGCCAAGTGGTAATAATAACAAATCACCGAAGTTAGCGTAAATTTAGTTTCTTCATACGCGCATTTCGACATTTTATGTATCTTCAGTGTAGATCAAATCAAAACATTTGGAAATCAAAATAGTTAAAAGTGACAAACTGTTTGAATTCTAAAAAAAAAAGAAGTTTTCATTTTCTGACCAAATCATTTCTTAAGTAAACACTCAAATGCTCTGAAAAAACGTCTAATTTTGGCCAAAATTGTTATGGATTAATACTTAAATGCCTAATGCAGGGAATGCTACCAATGGTTTGACAATAAATTTATGTTTCAAGGTTGTATTTGCCTCATCTTTAGCTCACCTGGCCAAAAGGCCAGGTGACCTTTGCCATCACTCGGCGTCCGTCGTCCGTCCGTCCGTCCGTCGTCCGTCCGTTAACTTTTATTCAAAGATCTTCTCCTCTGAAACTGCTGGGCTAATACTAATTAAACTTGGCCTGAATCATTACCAGGGTATGCTCTTTCAGGTTTGTGATTTTTATGTTCGTAGACCAAACAACATAGCATGTTACTAAAAATAGAACATAGGGATAATTGTTGTTTTTTGCAAATTACTCGAAAACCATTACAGATATCAAAATTCTGACATCGGGGTAAAAATGATCAGCATGAAGAGATCTACCTGCCCTGTAATTTCGGAGAATATCCAAGTATCCGTCTTGGAGTTATTGCCCCTTTTCCGTAAAATTTTCAGTTGTTCGTTACTTTTAGTCTTATATATTGAAAATGGTAGAAGATAGAATTAAAGTTTGTGAACAGATATTGTCAGCATAGTAAGATCTACATGTCCTGCATTTTTGAAGAAAATCTGACAACCCACACAGGAGTTATTGCCGCTTTTTCTTTGAATTTTTTACAATTTTTTAACGTTTTAATTTTATAAGTACTTTTGAGATAAAGGTTAAGTGTGAATGGCAAACGTGTTGAGGTTTTCCAGAACTACAATTTCTACATATGTCCAGCAGGTTCGCATCTCATCCAAGATGGCCGCCAGCGGGGGAAGATAGTTTAACATAGGACCCTATGGGAAATGCATTCAAAGATCATCTCCTCTGAAACCACTGAGCCAATGGGGACCAAATTTTGTCACAGTAGTCCTTGGTTGGTCCCCATTAAAGTTTGTGATTTTTATGTTTGTACCTTCTCTAAGATGTCTGCCCGCGTGTAGCACGGCTTAACATAGGGACCCTATGGGAAATGTATTCAAATGTCTTCTCCTCTGAACCAACTGAGCCAATTGGACCAAACTTGGTTACAATAGTCTTTAGATGTTTTCCTTCAAAGTTTGTGATTTTTATGTTCATACCTCATTCAAGATGGCCGTCAGGGTGGAACATAGTTTAACATAGGGACTCTACGGGAAATGCATTCAAATGTCTTCGCCTCTGAACCTACTGAGCCAATTGGAACCAAACCTGGTTACAATTGGCTTTGGGTGATCACTTGCAAAGTTTGTGATTTTTAGTTTGTACCTCATCCGAGAATAAAATTATAACATCTGCTGAACTGATTTATTGTATAAATGGGCGGTCTATTGGTGACAATGAATAAAACCAGTCACCAGGTGAGCGATAAAGGCTCATGTGAGCCTCTAGGTACCTGAACGCATGTAATTGTTTCTCCTACATACATAAATTGAAGTTAATCTCGAATAATTATGCAAAATCCGAAAACAATTAGCATTAACTTCCTCTACATTAAACATAGGATCAATATACAATCATTTTGTGAAAGATAAGTTACTAGTATTATTCAGACATGGACATATGATGATATGATTAAGGTACTGAATCTCTTACTCGACAAAATTTATGGTCTTTTTAGCACCTTTGTTTATAAACAGGTTATTGGAATCCCCATGGGTACTAATTGTGCACCTCTCAATGCAGATCTTTTTCTGTTCTGTTACGAACGGGATTTCATAAAAAAAAAACTCCAAAATGGAATGTTACCAACCAGTGATAAACTTATTTCAATTTTCATTGTTACCAGCAGGTATATTGACGATATCCTTACTATTGACAATCCAAAGTTTTTAGACTATGTCGACATCATGACCCACCAGAACTGAAATTAAAACAATGGTTCTAAAAACTGCCCTTTCCTAGACCTTAGTATCACCATTGACCATTGTAAAATAGAAATTTATAATAAAAGAGATGATTTCGATTTCACTATTACTAATTTCCCTTTTCTTGACGACGACGTTCCTCTAGCTCCATCCTACGGGGTGTACATATTTCAACTGGTGCAATTCGCATGCTTTTGTTCTACCCTTGACGATTTTAATGAGCGTAACCTCACTCTCTTATCTAAGCTTTTACAACAGGGTTACAAATTTCATAAATTATTCAATACTTTTAAAAAGTTGTGCAGAAGATATGAACATTTGATATCTAAATATGATGTGACTCGCAAACAGCTTATACACCCTCAGCCAAGTGCGAATCGATGAGATCATCATTATAGTCCAAACAATAGATGCAATCCCGATAAAGAAATTAAAATCAATTATGTTTATTACAGTAATAATGATTTTTTTCAACAATTGCATATATTGCTTGACTATAATAATGATCTTGTCGATTCGCACTTGGCCGATAGTGTTACTATTAAAAAGAAAGGAAATGGGGTAAATGTCAAGGAGACAACAGCCCATATCCAGGTTAAAACGACCCAAAATAAAGCATCTAGGGGTCACCGTACGGTCTTCAACACAGTGAGGAACCTCACACCATATAGCAAGCCCTAAATGGCCCAAAAAGGTAAAAAAGTGAATAAATCAATGGAAACAAACCACATCCAATAACCCAAATATAGTATATAAATGGGCATTTCTCGTCCTCGATTTTACGGAAATGTTGCTAAAAATGCAAGAAACTGATAAAAAAATCCAGTGAAATTGGGACATACACTCTTTACGCGATAGTGGATATCTACGGGATATTCTATGTCAATCCGTTAAATAGCTTTGGATTCCAGTGACTTGAAGATTTTACACACTGATACTGCCGATGTCTGCTGAAATACATGACGACTCTTTATCAAATCCTACGGGAAGTTTTGAGTTTGATTTTTCTTCCTTAGTGTGACAGTGTTTTACCACTGAGCTAGCCGGCAGTTTAGCGGCGAGCAATCTTTGACCCATTTTTCTAAATTGCGTTTTGTCATATTCTTTTGTTTTTCAAGATAGTGGTCATAGAGTTAGTAGTCTACCTTATTGGGTTTAATTCGTATGTTTATTGTACTACAGTGAAAAGGGATAAAGAAAGGGGATGTTTGGGTACCCGTAAACCGGTTTAACCCTACCGCTAGCTTTAGCTAGTGCCGGTACCAAGTCCGGAAACAAGGAAAACATTTTCCTTGGCCCTTATCCAATGCCATTTTGACTATTCATGTTCCTCCTGGTATGCAGGTATATCTAAATCTTTAAAACAAAAACAACAAGTGACTCAAAATAAAACAGCAAGATTCATCAAAAACTTGGGGCCAAGAGAGACCATAGGAACACCGGATTTACAAAGTTTGAAATATCTGAACGTGGAGCAAAGGGTAAAACAATTAAGACTGAACCACGCGCATAAAATCTTTAATAATAAATGTCCATCATATCTAAAAAACAACTTTGTAAAAATAAATGAACGCAATAAATATAATACCCGGTCAAGTCCCTTTAATTTTGTAATACCTAAGATTAAAGGCACAGAATCAACATCATTTTTATAACGCTATCCAAGATTGGAAGTCACTTCCTGATTCCATCAAATAGATAACCAACATAACTCGATTTAAAAAGGAAGGGAAGTGTCACTTACTGGATATAAGGAAGAACTGATATCACATTGAATCCACCTTAAAGACCAACTTCACTACCATTTTCGCCTGCTATTAATACTTTGACCTCAGAAATATTTTAAATAAATTAAATTACGTTTATATTTATTTTGAAGGACCCAATTGGAAATAAACCGGAAGGTTTTCATGGGTTATCCTTGGTTGACGAGATCAACATAAGTTTTTATTGTGATGAGATATTTTTGGGGTCAAAAATTAATATGTTTTTAAATTATATGAAATTTTTAATCACAATCTTAACTTATTGATTTTTAACCTAAATATAAATTACCTTTTTACCTTTACCTATCTCGGGTTCCTATCGTTATTTACGTTTGTCTGTAGTCTGTTAAGTTTTTTTCTGGTGCGGTTCCCCTGTGGATTGTTGCATGTGATTGAAGTTTTCGGACATTGTAGGTGAGTGTTATCTTGACTGTATCACTCTAGATTTTTGGAACATTGAGTGTTTACCACAAGAAAATATTTGGTCATGTCTTGCATATATTCAAATTTATTTAGAATATGTATATTTTATACATTTAAATCTCATTTAAAATAACACATTAATTGTAATTAAGTAATTTAGAATTTTGATATTCAGATACAAGCAAGCAAATCATTTTTATGGAGTGATGCATTTTTGACTTTAGTAGACTTATATGAAATTAAAATCTGCTATATCTGAATTCCGAGAGTAAATTTCTCTAACACTCTTATTTGATATATAACCTGGTTTTGCATGTTTTTGCTCCAGAATTTTTTTTTATAATTTTTGGTTTTCAATTACAGATTAAAAAAGATAACAGTAAACACCTGCAATGGCCGAAAAACATAGTCACATGCCACAACGTAACAAGGAACTGCACAAGAAAAAAAACAATAAAAATACAAAAGACAAACGTAAATAATGATAGAAACTCGGGACAGCCGGACTTGGTACCGGCACAAGCAAAAGCCGTAGGGTTAAACCGGTTCAAGACCCCAGATTCTACAATCAAACATTAGAATAGATGAATTATGGGACCATTCGTTCAAGTTACATATCATCAGTCGGAATGATCTTATTACTTATAAACTATTTATTTAGAATATGTACATTGTATACATTTAAATCTCATTTAATGTGTAATTAAGTAATTTAGAATTTTGATATTCAGGTACAAGCAAGCAAATCAAATAAAGAAATTTCCGGTTCTTTAACTTCTTTTTTATAATTCAAAAACTAACCAATAAAAGGATATAGAGTAAATGCAAAAAAATGCCACGTCTCTACAAAAATATGCTATAACCAAGCAAGGAAACAACACTTCATTTTGAAGTTTTCATATACACTTTAAAACAATTAATTATGTAAAAAAGAAGCTATTTTTAATGTTATGGCATAAATATCAGGAACAAAGGTAATGCTTTCCATGACAGATTTAAGCGCAATTTTTTTTTGTTATCTCTTCCTATTTTATTAGCTAAGACAATTTTTTTGTTGGTAAATGGACTTACTGCAGGTCCTGAAAGTTATTTGTTATTTGTCAGCTTTTTAAAAGATTTGAATTTTGGCCGTCTAGACTGCATTAAAGAGACAAAAGCTGTCGAAATGGCAATCTGCAAACTGAACAAAAAATTACATAAAATTTGTTATTTAGTTGTTTTAGTTTTATTTTATTACACAAAGCAGTATTAAAATGTTCTGAACAAAATTAAATGAATGTAAAAAGTGGATAATAGGATACATCTACAATGGCTGAATCTTACCATTTCACGTCACAATCTGCCAGAGAACTACACAGGAAAAACATAAAAAAGTCAAAAGACAAACGTAAACAACGATAAGAACTTGGGGACAGCTGGACTTGGTACCAGCACAAGGAAAAGCTAGCGGTAGGGTTAAACCGGTTTATGGGTACCCAAACCTCCCCTATGTCTGTACCATTTCCCTATAGTAAAATGAATAAACGAATACAACCCAATACAGGTAGACTACTAACCCCATGACCACAATCTTAAAAAGGGAGAAAATGGGAGTAATAACAAAATTACCGAACAAAGTTGTCAAGAGCCAAAGTCCCCGAGAAATAACAACAAATAGGTGGAAAAAACCAAAAAATTTTCANATTATTATTCTGTACTTGAAAAATTAAAAAAAGACAACTTACTTGACCTCGTTACATGACACACAGCACTATATACTAATATTTTATACAGTAGAAGTGACATCGTCTTTGTCTTCACAGATCCCTAAAATTACTCAATAATGTCATTAAATCATGCAATTATATATACCACAAAATTGTAGACCTAAACATTTTTATTCACGTGTTTAGGGTCTAAAATAACACATTAATTGTAATTAAGTAATTTAGAATTTTGATATTCAGGTACAAGCAAGCAAATCAAATAAAGAAATTTCCGGTTCTTTAACTTCTTTTTTATAATTCAAAAACTAACCAATAAAAGGATATAGAGTAAATGCAAAAAATGCCACGTCTCTACAAAAATATGCTATAACCAAGCAAGGAAACAACACTTCATGTTGAAGTTTTCATATACACTTTAAAACAATTAATTATGTAAAAAAGAAGCTATTTTTAATGTTATGGCATAAATATCAGGAACAAAGGTAATGCTTTCCATGACAGATTTAAGCGCAATTTTTTTTGTTATCTCTTCCTATTTTATTAGCTAAGACAATTTTTTTGTTGGTAAATGGACTTACTGCAGGTCCTGAAAGTTATTTGTTATTTGTCAGCTTTTTAAAAGATTTGAATTTTGGCCGTCTAGACGCTTGAATTCCATCTGCATTAAAGAGACAAAAGCTGTCGAAATGGCAATCTGCAAACTGAACAAAAAATTACATAAAATTTGTTATTTAGTTGTTTTAGTTTTATTTTATTACACAAAGCAGTATTAAAATGTTCTGAACAAAATTAAATGAATGTAAAAAAATGGATAATAGGATACATCTACAATGGCTGAATCTTACCATTTCACGTCACAATCTGCCAGAGAACTGCACAGGAAAAACATAAAAAAGTCAAAAGACAAACGTAAACAACGATAAGAACTCGGGGACAGCTGGACTTGGTACCAGCACTAGGAAAAGCCAGCGGTAGGGTTAAACCGGTTTATGGGTACCCAAACCTCCCCTATGTCTGTACCATTTCCCTATAGTAAAATGAATAAACGAATACAACCCAATGCAGGTAGACTACTAACCCCATGACCACAATCTTAAAAAAGGAGAAAATGGGAGTAATAACAAAATTACCGAACAAAGTTGTCAAGAGCCAAAGTCCCCGAGAAATAACAACAAATAGGTGGAAAAAACCAAAAAATTTTCAGCCGAATTGGTCTTGACTTAGTATAGGCATATTAAAAGAAATGTTGGGTTAAACCGGTTTTATGGCTTGCCAAACCTCTCCTTCTATTACGGTAGTGTCCGGTAGCAAGTCAACAGTAATTGCAATTAATTGATTTTCCCGCCCTTTTTACCGTTTCCATGGAAACGGTCAACAAGTTGAAGTCTTGGACACCGGAGCCAAATTCTACACTTGTTATGCAACCTTCCTGTTAAATTTCATCCAGTTCTGATCATTTTGGTTTTCTCGCCTTTTTTACCGTTTCCATGGCATCGGTCGCCATCTTGAGGTCTTGGAGACCATAAGCCAATTCTACACATGTAGGGCAACCTTCCTGTAAAATTTCATTCATTTCTGAGCACATTGATTTTCCCGCCTTTTTACCATTTCCATGGCACCGGAAATCACTTAGAGGTCTTGGACACCAGAAGTGAATTCTACACATGCACGGCAACCTTCCAGTAAAATTTCATCCAAATCTGAGCACTTTGATTTTCCCGCCTTTTTTACCATTTCCATGGCACCGGCCATCATTTTGAGGTCTTGGACACCAGAAGTCAATTCTACACATGCAAGGCAACCTTCNTCTGAGCACTTTGATTTTCCCGCCTTTTTTACAATTTCCATGGCACCGGTTGACATTTTGAAGTCTTGGAGACCAGAAGTTAATTCTTCACATGTAAGGCAACCTACCTGTAAAATTTCATCCAATTCTGAGCACTTTGATTTTCCCGCCTTTTTTACCATTTCCATGACACCGGTCGACATTTTGAAAATTCCAAGACTGGAATGCACATCTTGGGATGGGGTTCTATCATCCTGTGAAGTTTGGTTAAGATTGGATCATTGGTGTCCGAGAAAACTGATGGACAAAGACGGAAAACGGAAGAAAAAGAATAATAACTAGATTTGCAATTGCAAGCAATAGCTGATGTCGCCCCTGGCAGCCAAATCGATGCTTCCATCTTGTTCGCAGCGTCAAAATCTGCCTAGAAATCAATTTTCGTTGAAATCGGAATTTGACGTATTTTGGCGGCCATCTTGGAAATGGCGGCCATTTTGAAAAAATTTTCGGTAGCGTGCACTTCTCGTCATGGTGATCTAACTTCCTGCCAAGTTTTATTTCCTGACATCAAACCGTTTGCTCAAAATAGTCTGGACAAAAATGTGTGGAAGAACAATAATAATAATAATAACTAGATTTGCAATTGCAAGCAATAGCTGATGTCGCCCCAGACGTCAAAGTCGATGATTCCATCTTGTTCGTAGTGTCAAAATCTACTTAGAAATTAATTTTCGCTGAAATCGGACAATGTTGAAATTTTGACGTATTTTGGCGGCCATCTTGAATACGGCAGACATTTTGCAAATTTTTTTCGCATGAATTCCTTCCTCTCGTCCTATTAAACATTATTACAAAATATGAACAAATTCTGCCATTCAGTTCCTGATTTATTGAATCCTCAATATTTTGACGTAAAATGGCGGCCATCTTGAAAATGGCAGCCATTTTGAAAATTTTTGTTATTGCATGCACATCTTCTCATAGTGATTTAACTTTGTGCCAAGTATGAATGAATTCTGTCCAGGCATCTTTGAGAACTAAGCCGGACAAAAATCATTGGAAGAAAATAAAAGATTGATTGATTGATTAGTTAGAGTTTAACGTCCAATGAGCAATATTTCAGCTATATCAGAAAAGCAATAACAATACTAGATTTGCAATTGCAAGCAATAGCTGATGTCGCCCCTGGCAATTCGATGCTCCTTTCTTGTTCACAGCGACAAAATCTACCTAAAAATCAATTTTCGTTAAAATCCGACAACGTTGAAATTATGACGTATTTTGGCGGCCATCTTGGAATTGTCGGCCATTTTGAAAAATTTTTTGTTGCATGTCCATCTTCTTATGGTGATCCAACTTTGTACCAATTGTGAATGAATTCTGTCAAGGCATGTTTGAGACTTAATGATTTTCATGGAAATCCTACAATTTCAAGACGTTGACGTAACTTGGCAGCCATCTTGGAAATGGCAGCCATTTTGAATTTTTTTTTGGTGGAGGTACATTTCCATAAGGTGATCCAACTTTGTACCAAATATGAATTAATTCTGTCTAGGCATCTCTGAGAACTAAGCCGGACAAAAATAGGTGGAAGAAAGAAAGAAAGAAAGAAAGAAAGAAAGAAAGAAAGAAAGAAAGAAA
>MJUU01009301.1:26795-71295 GCA_002080025.1 Modiolus philippinarum
TTGGATTAGAATCACATATACTGTGGAAGTACTTTTATTCATGGACATCAATTTCCGTGGTTTTCATAAATGTCACTATTTCGTGGGTACTTAAATTCGTGGTTTCAAATTCCATATATTAAAACTCTATGGGAAAAACGCATTTCGTTGGGAACTAAATTTCGTGGTTAAAGCGAACCACAAAATCCACAAAAATTGGAACCCAACGAAGAATAGTACTTTCACAGTATCTTTAGGATTAATGATTGGATTATATTCATCATTTGGGTAAAGGTTAGATAGGGGAAACGTTCATTATAAGGGTTTAAGGTTTAGGATCGTTCCTGTCAGAATTATACATCATAACGTTATGTTTAAAATATCATGCATTATTACGGTTGGATTCAAGATTCAGGGTAATATCTATGAATTGGGTTAGTAATATAAAGGTAGGGGTCGGAATAAAGGTTAGGATCAAGGTTAAAGTAAGGGGCAAAATTGGTTTAGGCTTAGATATATATAAGTGTTGGAGATTGTGCTAGTATTAGGGTTAAAGTTAAATTAGTGTTAGGTTAAGATTTAGAGTAAGTAAGGGTTAGTGAGGGTAGAGTTAATGTTGAAATGAGGTTAGGGTTAAGGTTATGGTTATAGCTTAGGAATAGTTTAAGGGTTAGAGGTGAGGTTGTGTTAGTATTAAATTATTGTTAATACTTAGGTTAGGGTTTAGGGATAGATTAAGTAGTGGTAAGTAATGTTAGATATCGAAATGTATTATGATTAGGGTTAGTAAAAAAGGATTGTTCGGAATTATTGTTGGGTTAGGATAAGGGCTTAGAGCTCAAATTCCAGGTAAAGGTGATTAAGGTAAGGTTAAATGTTAGTGATAGGGAAAGCTTAAGATTAAAAGAATAGGCTTAAAATTGGTTTACTACTTAGGAAAATGTTGTGTAAAGGTTATGTTAAGCTTGACATAGGGTTAGGGTAAGGCTACGGGTTAACATTGGTTTACAATTTAGGAATATATTGTGTTATTATTAGGTTAGTTAGATTTAGGGTTAGGATTTAGAATTAGAGTGTATATTGGTAGAATTAGGTTTGGCTAGGACTAAGGGTTCGATTTAAGCAAGTATTAGGTTTTTGATTAGAGTAAGAAAGGGTCAGTAAGGGTTATGTTACGGTTGAAATGAGGTTGTAATTATTAGGTTATGGTTAGAATATAATGTAAGAGCTCCTGTTTAAGTTAAGGGCACACTGTTAGTAAATGGGTGATTAGCTTAAGGGTAAGGGTTAAGAGTTAGTAAAAGGGTTAGGGTTAAAAAGTTTGTAAAAGGGTTAAGTTCGAGGTTGTTACAGAGCTTAAGAATAGTTTAGGATTCGACGTTGTGTTAGTATTAAGTTACGGCTAGATTATTATGATAGTGCTTATGTCTAGGTCAAGAGCTAAGTGTTGGTGTCAGTGTAAATAACTTAAAGGTTAGAGTTAAGATACTAGTAATAGGGTTAGGGTTCTGTAAGATTAAGGTAAGAGTTATGGTGTAATGTAAGTGATAGGGTCTAAGGATATCATTAAGGGTAAGGGTGAAACTTAGTAAAGTTAGGGAAAGGTAATCGATATTTTTAATGAAAAAAAAAATAGTATGACATTTTAAAAATAGAAAAAAAGGAAAATAACTGTAATAGTGAGAAATAAATAACAGAATAACATTCAAAAATAAAAATAAATGAATACAGAGTTGTCATAGCAACTTAGGTTAGGGTTAGTTGTTAGATAAAGGAAGTTGGTTATGAAATAATGTGGAAAAAGGGGAAAATTCTACGAATTAGATGAAAAATGGCGGGAAAGCTAAAAATAGCAGACGACACTATAGAATTATGGCGACAAAGGGGAAATAAATCTAAGATTTGGATGAAAAGGGGAAATAATTATGAAATAGAATAGGAAACAATAATTAAAAACCAATAGCAGACACATTATTATAAAAATTTGGTAGGGAAGAGGAAATCACTTTAAGAATTGAATGAAAAAGGGAGATAATTATGTAATATAATAGGAAACAAAATGGCAATAGCAGACGACACTATAGGAATTTGGAGGGAAAAAGGGAAATACCTCTAAGGATTGGATGAAAAGGAAAGATAATAATAAAATAAAGTGGAAAATAATAAAATAACACATACAAAAGGTAACACAAGAGGACTTTAGTCTAAACATTGGATGAGAAGGGGGAAATTACAAAGAACAATACTGAAAAAAAAGGTGAAATGCTATTACAACAGACAAAAAAGCGCGGGAAATAAGTAGCAAGAGTTATATCCCTTTGACGAACGCGGCCGTGATAGAAGACACCCACAAATAAAACAAATGCGGGACAATTACTAGCAAGAGTTATATCCGATGACGAACGCAGACGTGATAGAAGACACCCAAGAAATATAATGACAATTGCTGACTGACAACGCCTGAATATTAGTCTAGAAATTGGATGAAAAAGGACGAAAAATACCAAGTATACCATTGAAAAAGGGGTAAAAACATATAAAAACATCCGAAAGACCATGCCCGAGTCGTTCCGACTAGTAAACATATCCGACTTCCGGTCTATACCTGGGCTACGCCCACTTCCGGTCGCGCATGCGTTATGTTATAAGGTCATACAAAACCCCTGCGGGATCACGTGTCGTTCCAACACGTCATTTCCTATCAAAATGGCCGACTAGGACCTCAAATAGGACCACTTCCGGTGTACATATGGGGCTACGCTTACTTCAAGTCGCGCATGTACACTGTAGTAAAGTCATACAACACCCTTGCAGGGTGACGTGTTGTTCCAACACGTCATTTCCGGTCAATATGGCCGACTAGGGCTTCAAATAGGGCCACTTCCGGTTGCGCATGCGCAGTAAAAACACTTCGTGTTCTGGTAACGTGACTTCAGCTGCCAGTCACATGACTTCGGTCACGTCATTTCCGGTCTACGTCACTTCCGGCACCAACACAGCACCACCACGTCAAATGCTAACCGAACTGTCCCCATATACTACTCGTCTTGCTTATGTGAACTTATATCATAAACTGCTTAAATAATCTGATTTTCAATTAACCGACTTTTTAATTCAATCTTTTGCTGGACAACATTTTTGTTCGTTTTAGCAACACTATTCATCAACAGGAAATAGGTATTCTCATGGCTACAAATTGTGCAGCTCTCATTGCAGATCTTTTTTGTTCTTTTATGCTATTTTTGTATTTTGTTGCGAACGAGACGTCATGGAAACAAATTCAAAACGGAACCATACAAAACAGTGATAAACTTATTTCTATTTTAAATAATAACAAAATGTATATTGACGATATCCTCACTATTGACAATCCCTAGTTTTCAGATTATGTAGACATCATTTACCCACTAGAACTGAAATTAAGGAAAGCTAATAACTATTCCAAATACTGCCCTTTTCTGGATGTAACTATCATAATGGACTCTGGTAAACTTAAAACTAAAATATATGATAAAAAGGATGATTTTAATTTCACTATTACTAATTTCTTTTTTCTTGACGTGACGGGGTGTATATTTTTATCCCCGCACTTTCGAAGAAAGTTCGGGGATAATGTTATACCCTCCGTCTGTCCGTCCGTCCGTCCGTCCGTCCGTCACACTTTTCTTGTGACTCAAACTCCTCCTACATTTATGGATTTAGGGATTTAATTTTGTTATTGAATTGTTGCATATAGTCTGTAGATGCGCAATAAGCTTTCGGATTTTTGATACTGGTCTTGGTGCAAACAAGAGGCCCCATGATATCAATTCTAACAAAGACCCAAAGATGTGGATTAGACACATGTGGCATGTAAGCAAACTCCTCCTATATTTTTGGATTTAGGGATCAAATTTTTATGCAGAATTGTTGCATATAGTCTATAGATTTGCAATAAGCTTTTGAAATTTTGGTTCCAGTTCCAACTTTGGTAAATTTCCTGAAAATGTCAAAGACACTTACTTTTTTTAAATTTTGGCATATTATCTTATATTCTGTCAAGCGTTTGGTAAAAAACAAAATTCTGATAACTTTGGATTCTGAAAGGCGATTCCAATTTTGGTAAATTTCCTGAAAGTCTCAAAGACCACTTATTTTTTGGAATTCTACCTAGCAACCGTACTTAAAATGGTTGTGTAGTTTAGGACGAACATTTTCCTCAATTGGATTTCGAAAATATTTGATTCCAATTTTGGTAGATTTCCTGAAAGTCTCAAAAACCACTTATTTTTTGGAATTCTACCTAGCAACCGTACTTACAATGTTTGTGTAGTTTAGGACGAACATTTTCATCAACTGGATTTCAAAAATATTTGATTCCAATTTTTGTAAATTTCCTGAAAGTCTCAAAAGAACTTATTTTTTGGAATTCTACCTAGCAACCATATTCAAACCATACTTAAAATGTTTGTGTAGTTTAGGACGAACATTTTCATCAATTGCATTTCAAAAATATTTGATTCCAATTTTGGTAAATTTCCTGAAAGTCTCAAAGACCACTTTTTTTTTGGAATTCTACCTAGCAACCATACTTAAAATGTTTGTTTAGCTTAGGATAAACATTTTTATAGATTGGATTTCAAAAATATTTGATTCCAGTTTTGGTAAATTTCCTGAAAGTCTCGAAGACTACTTATTTTTTGGAATTCTACCCAGCAACCATACTTAAAATGTTTGTGTTGTTTAGGACAAACATTTTCATCAATTGGATTTCAAAAAATTTGATTACAATTTTGGTAAATTTCCTGAAAGTCTCAAAGACCACTTATTTTTTGGAATTCTACCTAGCAATCATACTTAAAATGTTTGTGTTGTTTAGGATGAACATTTTCATCAATTGGATTTCAAAAATATTTGATTCCAATTTTGGTAAATTTCCTGAAAGTCTCAAAGACCACTTATTTTTGGAATTCTACTTACCAACCATATATACTAGAATTCTTTTAGTAACAATAATGACTATCAATGGGTAGATTTAAAATAAAGTGAAAAAAATATATGCCAAGGGTGTATCACAACTGTTTTCTGTGTCAAACAGGGAGTGCGGGGATAGCTGTCGTTTCCGACAACATCTAGTTTTTTCATATCAAAATCACCTTATAACCTTTTCAAAATGATATATATTACAATTAACTGACCATGCAGTCTTTTGTTGTATGCCAAGCGAATGATAATGAAAATAACCCTTATGATTCATTTTTAAGGTAGATCGACACTAATACACGACGCATTCGATTGGCGCATTTGCATAACAGGAGTCGGATGCAGAATTGACTTGATTTTCAAGCCGGACTGTTCTTGTCTTGGTCTATTCATTGTGAAGTCACCATAGATTGACATACACTTTCCTGCGAATTAGCTCCCTTTTCCAGTAAATATTGTCTTTTTCGTAACTATATAAAATATCTCTCTTAATTGAACGGTGACATATATATTTTTCAGCGTAAAAGATAGCTGAAATGTATATCTCTGAAATATCAAAAAATAAAAAAAATCTATTTGATATTTGTTTTGTATGTAAGATAAACAATAAACATGTTCTCACAGTTCCCTGTGTATTCTTTGTTAATATTGCTGAAAAATGCTGAATTTGGCCTGATTTTCAAAGCAAGATAACAGGAAAAGATGATCGGTGACATATCATTTTTATTCTATTTTTTGGGACATATTTGTTAAGACCTACTAAATATCTTAAAAGAAAAAAATTCTGTCTGAAATATTTATTAGGATCGAACTACCTTAAGGAAATGAAAAAAAAGTTCGACAAAGTTACTCCGTCGATGTAACTGTCCTACACCGTCGTAAGGGTACGACCATTATATTTTCAGGGGAGGGTGGGGGTGGGCTTGGGCGATTTTTAAAATTAATTATTCAATCTTTGCTTCAGTGAAACATAAAAACTATTCTTTTACTACAGGGCAGGAAAATAAATAATTTAATTTTGGCTTGAAGGATTCAATTTTTGTTGAAAATACAAATAAATAATTTTATGTGATTATTTATTTTGTATACATTTTTAATATAACCAAAATCTGACAACATGTTAACTTATTGACGTTGTTGAAAATCAGACTTTGGCATTGTTTAGACAAATTTCAAACTCACCTTACATTTATCAAAAAGCTCTAAAACGAAAGTATAAACAGCGGGTATGGTTTACGGAAAGTCCGAAAATATCAGTGACTGATCATATTTTAATCATACAATAAGCAAAGATAATGTTGATAACGCGATAATTGCCCTTATATACACCAAATATGTAAACATTTATGAATAAGTGGGGCTTCGAAAAAATCAAATTATCAGCAGACAATAGATGCAAATGACAAACAGACAAAAAAATAATACCGCTATGCTTGATTACCATGCATTAAAGAGGTATGGCCATTTACCCGTGAATTTATTTCATTCAGCATACTAATTTTGAAAATGCATTGAATCTTCTCGAAAACTGCTTTAAGAGATCATCTGTTATATACACTATCAGGGCAATATCAATTCAAATGCATTTTCGTACATTTAGATAAAAGATTCAGCCACTGAACTTGCCACTTGTATGCAATTTTGACAGATTTTGACAATTTTTTGTAGGTTTTTGTTAAAATTCTTAGTATAGGACATCCAGAACCAAAATAAACTAATTGCCATTTGGAAGGGCAAGTGCTTATACGTTCGCAGCAAAAAAATAGTTTTGGTTATCGGTGTCCTTTGAGTAGTACCAGCTTCTCAAACTTTGTAAAATAGCTCAAATTGACACAAAAGGCTATTTACTGCAATGTTCGACTGCTAATAAGTCAGAAAACATACAAGTGTGCCATATACTAATTTTATTTCTAATAAGTACACATAACGGAGAACACCTTAAAAGATTTTCGACAACATTTGAGCATTTTCTGTCACTCTGCGTTCATTACCAATCCTTAAGGAGCGATTTATCAGAGACTTCCGTGTCTTAAGTTGCAGTGAAGGGTATAACACAAAACTTTTTTCTTTAATTTAAGGCACATAAATTTAACACTGAAAGGATATGGAGTAAATGCAAATGTGACAGTCTAAACATATAAATGGTAATACTACGGTGACCCCTAGATGCTTTGATTTGGGTCGTTTTTACCTGGAGATGGTATGAGTCTCTATGCCATTTTCCCCATTTCCCTTTCTTTTTCTTATTAGCAAGTGAACAACGCTTTTATTGTTGTTCTTCATCTTGAAGTCACCATGAGGCCTTCAACAATGAGCTTTACTCATACCTCATACCTTGGCTCTGGTTTGAGCGGGATTCATTGCTAATTGTCGGGCAACGCTACATCCATGCCTGTTTACCTTATGTTCCATGGATGCGGGATCGTCAATAAACATAAACTTAACTGGCAAAGTGTTCTTACAATCGCTGCCATCCATTGCCCGACAAAAAGGCGATAGACGACGATCACAACATTAAAGCAACCACAGGGCACTCATCGAGCCAATTGTAAGAAAACTTGGCATAATAAAATCATAAGATGTGGGCACAATTAACAGGTGGTCAGAATAACAATTTTAGATTGCAAAAAATAAAAAACGCCAAAATGTGAAAGTGTGATAGCGTATCCTTATGAGAGATTCTCTCAAGAACAAGTTCACCATAACTGAAATGTATATAGAGCATACATCTCTCTCACGGGGAATCTTTTTACGGACTCCACACTGCAGGAGAGACAAACTCCAGTCTAAAATTAACAATGAAGGGATATGGAGAAAATGCAAATGAGACAAAGTCTCTACAATACATGGTAATGATAAGCAATTGAACAACGCTTTTATCAGTTGTTCTTCATCTTGAAGTCACCATGAGGCCTTCAACAATGAGCTTTACTCATACCTCATAGCAAGTTCAAGACGGCCCCTAGCACCGGTTTGAGCGGAATTCATTGCTAATTGTCGAGCAACGCTACATTCATGCATTTTTACCTAATGATCAATGGATGCGGGATTGTCAACAAACATAAACTTAACTGGCAAAGTGTTCTTACAATCTAATTTTGTACTTTATGAGTGATGAAAAGGAGGTCATTCCATCGAAATATAATTACGATATTATGATATTACGAGTAAAGCATTATTTTTTTAAAGCAGAGAACGCAATTTCACCCATTTAAAGAATTATAGATAAACATAAAAAATCTTATCAATTGGGTCCGATTTTTTTTGCTGAATTAGTGCTTATGTGTACCTTAACTAGTCAAAATTTTTACAAATTCTGTTTTCAAAATGATCAAAATCATGCCTAGTAAACTGAGTTCTCGGCGAACGGCATCGATAAACTTAGTTTGTGAATTATTGTTTAGTCCAGTTGAAAAATGTTGAGGCCGATTGAGAAAAATGTAAACAAAATTAATTTTAAGTTACATTGGATAATTTTAGATATTTGAACATTTACCTTAAACTAAACGCTACTCAACTTACTAGGGGTGAAAATTCCATGATTATGTGTTTAATATATGTCACGATTCTATATTTAAATGCCTGTCTTAGAACTGTCCTTAGACACTAATATAGATAATTTTAGACTTTGTGGGTTGTTATGAGTAAGAATATTGACTGTGTGGCGTTATGAGTGATGTGACTGAGGGAGAAGTAAAGTCGCCACTTGAGACAGAAAATATCTTCCAAGCAAAAATATCACTGTGAATCGGAATGAGATAAAGTTTCACCATGATTTTACATCTTTCCAAAGACTTAGTATTTTCGAGTTTTTTTATTACTTTACCTGCATACAGGCAAAGACTTCATAACTGCAATCTCCCCGATAGCTAGAAGAAAGTGAACAACTGCAAATATACCATGCTACATATATTCGTTGACTAAATTGGGACTTCAGAACAGTTTTGTGATCAAGGAACATTACATATTTCGTTATTTGACATTCTGACTAATTACTAAGTAAATAAGCAGTCAGCGTTACTACAAGAGCAGATACCTTAACTAGTACTTTCGACTAACTACATAAACCATGCCAGAACTGACATCAGCACGTGCTTTAGTGAACATTCGCATATACAGCCTGCTTTGAAAATTTTGCGAAAGTCTAATTTTATTGACAGTTATGGTGTTGTTTTTTCGGGTATCAGTCTGAAGTCCGGTGGTATTTAAAAAATAGAATATGAACTCTCGTCTAAAAAAGATAAAAATGTCGATTACAATGTGTAACTCGTTGTCAAGACCTGATAAAAGTTACTTATAACATGAAATTTTATACTCTGTTATATCCATGTGACGTATCTTAATATTGACAAATGAAATTTTTAACAAATTTTGACATTTCTTGCATATTTTAATGAAAAATGAGATTTCCCGGAATATACCTGGTTGGAAAGAGTTCTGGATCTAGGCATTTCCTTATAACGAAAATTTTCAGGAAAAATATACTTGGCAATTAAATATTTATCGATTCATTTGCAAATTTTGGACTGGGTACACACAGTAGTTTCGACGAAATAAAATATATAAAACGACCATTTCTACCTCGCAACCGTCCAGGTTACATAAACAGAATCGATTTTTACTCACTAAGCACGTGGGGTCTTTGCATGGGCTTTAACTTTTGCCCTTTTCTTTGATTGAACCAATGAAATCTTGTGTTGTTGATTACCCTTTAAGATCGTGGGTGTAAAAGAAAAATGGCGCTGTTTCGAGACGATATGATTTTGCCTAGTAACATAGAATTAATTTTGGATCTCATCGTTGCTTCTGCAAGAATCGTTACTAAATTGACCTATAAATGAAGTATGTTAAGTGGTGTCCTTGTTTCTTAGTGTGTCCGATGTTGCCATTGTCCATGGATTGTTCGTTCTTTTGATTGACGGTTCGGTTCTCACTTACTTTACTACCACTGAGTCGATGCCTCTGCTGGTGGACAATTTGTCCCCGAGGGCATCATCAACTCAGTAGCTTATTTTACTATTTAAGCATGAAATTGAGAAACAACAAAACCATACTGGCTGGGACGTCGCCCAGTATAAAAAGGCCCCAACCTGATGATACATGTATCATGGACACGGTGTCATCTTGTAAGGCAGGTGTCCATCCAAAACTTGTCAATACTACCACCTCATATGTAACATCAAGTGACCCACGTTTCCGGTATAAAAATTCTGATCTCAAGCCTCAAGTTCATCCATGCTCGGTTCAGCTGCATGATATCTTTAATTATAATGATGATGAATCTCTAAATGTAGGATCAAAAACTATAAAACATGTGCTATTTTGATAACAGATACTTTCTTCACTGGTAATTTGACAAAAAAGACGTATCATACTAGAAGCTATGACGATCTTAATTGTGCTTCTAAAAATCTTGTGTACGGTATAGAATGCAATTTATGTGGCCTTATTTATGTAGGAGAATCAAAAGGGAGACTTAACGAACGCATGAATGGCCATAGATCAGGGATCAACACAATGAAATTTCCTACTGTTTACCAACATTTTAACCAACCCGATCATTCTATTCTCTCTATGAAAGTTGGCATTCTAGAAAAAATTTACCACCCTTGTAATAATCCTAACCTTAGTACACCTCTACGTAGACAAAAAGAAGAATAATGGATACGTAAATTAGGCACTGCAATACCATATGGTTGCAATGACAAAATTGATAGTATAGGTAATCTGTCTAGCCCTAAATGCAACGATATAAATGTGATGCGTATTTTTGACAACAATCCTAGACGTAAAAGAAGTCATGGCCATCGCCATTATACATCGCCAAGTCTTCATGATGTATCAATAAAAGGTCTACTTCCTTTTGTTTGCAAACCTCTAGGAATGCATCACATTCGAACAAAACTATACTCGTTGCCACTAACTAAATTGAATGCACTGTATAAAGAATCTCTAGAAAATTCTGTTACTGACCCATCCTTATCTTTTTACAAATTAGACGCAGTTATCCTTGATATTGGTCAACACAGATTATTCCAACCTGTTAAAGAACATGAAAATGTAGAAGAACACCGTTCGTTTCTACCAATAAAATTTGCTAATAAGGGTTTGGATGCCATTAACCTTGCCGATATACTGCATCACAAAAATATTTTAAGGACACATCAATTCCAATCATCTCATATACCTATACTTCACCGATAGCATCTAAAATTTTCAACCATAAACATATATTGCAGAGCCTTACCACTGACCACCTCAAGTCTAAACAACAGAGGTACATTACAAACTAGCCTGTATGACAAACGCGATGACTTCACTTTTCCAATAGTCAACTTCCCTTTTCTTTGTAGCAACATTCCAAAAGCACCAGCATATGGAGTTTACATCTCACAACTCATTCGCTACTCAAGAGCTTGTGGTCGTTACAGTGACTTCCTTGATAGAGCTCAGTTGCTTACAAATAGACTACTTAAGCAAGGGTACGAAGTCATCACTACAGAAGTTTTGCGGTCTACATCACGATCTTGTGGATCGCTATGAGATATCTGTTTCCCAAATGACAACAGATCTTTCCCTCTGCAACTAAAGTTTGTTTTTCCTCTATCGGATTTGACTTAACTACCAGATTTGACATGTTCAACACGGCGGGTGTCATATAAGAAGCAGGAGAAGCTTACTCTACCGGTACACCTGATCTCACCCATGGTTTTTATTGGGTCTGTGTTGTTTATCTATATGTGTGTCTTCATTTTCCTTTTTGTCCCGTACTTAAGTGATGTCCTTGTTTCTTAGTGTGTCCGATGTTGCCATTGTCCATGGATTGTTCGTTCTTTTGATTGACGGTTCGGTTCTCCCTTACTTTAAAAATCTATCTGTATATATAATCTTGTCTGGGTACATGCATTTAAACGCCCTATAGCAATTGATTTTGAACCGTCTGTACATTGAATATTTTCATCACGACAGTGAATTATGTAAGGAATTCTTATATTACCTCCTCTTGGAGGCAAGTTTAATCACTTTATAAATACAAGTAAAGATCTGGGAATTGAATGACGTTTTCAGTAAATATTATAATTATAACAACTTTATTTAAATTGCAAACGTTAACTAATTAGGGATGTAGCAATACAAATTAAAACAAACACAAATAAAACATGAAATGAAGCTATAAAGACATCATTGTTCCCCATTCCTCAGATCTAAAGACTGTTTTATAAAAGACACTAATGCCTTCACATAATCAGGTGTTGATAGGTTTAAAACAATTTTCAATTTTTCATTATTTGGTAAAATTGAAGTAGATGTGAAAATATTATAATTTTGATAATGACCAAACAGGTTTTTTTTTCTCAAATCTGTATTTAATTTACAAGTGAAAAGGAAATGGTATTCATCTTCGACAGTTTTACATAATTTACATAACCTCTGGTCTCTTGGAATTTTAGCATATCTGTCCTTTTCAATTAATAGGTCACTATCACTGACTCTAAATTTCGAAATATTTTTTCTTGTTTCTTTATTTGGATGAGATAAAGAATAATTTTGATTTTTCTCGTTTATTAAATATTTGTACAAGAAATGTTTATTGTTTTCATCTAGGTTATCTATTGTTTCTTTTGATATGTTGTTGTAATATTCAACAAAAGATTTTTTAATAGTTATTTTTATTTTTTGAATTTGTTTTTTACTTTTACATTCATCAAATATATTAAGATTTAATTTACTTTCTTCAATTAAATTCTTATACATATGTATACTAGCTGTACATCCCTTCACTTTCTAATATTTTTGTCAAATCAAAATCTTCTTTTAGTAATAGGTTTAAGTTTTCAATATTTAATCTGGCTAAGTATATTAAAGTTTGGGATTTTATGTAAGATTCTATTGGTACTAGATTGTCTTGCTATTATATTTGTTGCACTTTTTTTAATTCCAAAAACACTTATTGTAAAATTTAGTTGAACTTTTTCAAGGGGTGTTTTACTTATAAACGAAAGGATATTAACTGTTTTTATATTTTTAATGGCTCTAAGTTTCGATCTATGTACTTGTAGATTAGTATCCATAAACCATATTTCAAAGTTATATGTGAGAATTGGACGGACGAATCAAAATCTCGTACAAATTACAAGCAACTTTGACAGGGATTTCACTAAAGATTGAAGTAACTTTAAATGTTTTAACAGCATATACAATTAGTGGAGCTTTATTTGCTAGATTTAACCTGCAATTATACATGCTTCCAGTGTTAGAAAAAATACAACCTAAGTATTTGAATTCTTTTACATTTTTTAACATTTGTTCTTTATATTTTATAAAATTTGTTCTTTATATTTTATAATCTTTGTATTTATTTTTGATGAATTATTCTACAGAATCATGGTTTCGTGTTCTAAGTATTAAGTGTTAATTGCCATTTATCACAATATTCTGATAATGAATTCAAATTATTTTTAAGTCCCTTTGCAGACTCGGATAAATTAAGTAGATCGTCTGCGAAAAGAAGACTTCCTAATGAATAATTTGTTAATTTCACAGGTTCATTTTGAGGTTTATTGAAAAGATGATGAAAATATTAAATAAAATAGAGCTTAAAGAATCCACTTGTCGAACACCTTTATAAATATTAAATAAATTTGAGTGTTTATCTTCATACTTAAAAGAACTTTGAGTATTTTCAAACTGCCAACCCCTGTTTTATGTAATTTGTATAATAAACCTGTTCTCCATAGAGAATCAAAGGCTTTTTGAAAATCAACAAAGCAAATATAAAGCTTTTTCTTATTCTTATGAAGATATGTGTTTATTAATGATATTAAAATGAATATACTGTCTAATGTTCTATGTTTTTCTCTAAAACCAAATTGTGATATGTTGTATTTGTCTTCCATAAACTTATTAAGCTTGTGATTCAAACACGCACCAAAAACTTTAGAAAGACAGCTCACCAGTGAAGGTACTCTATAATTATTAAGATCATTTTTGTGTCCAGATTGTGAACAGGAATTATATAGGATTTTTCCCAGTTTTTGGGTAACATCCAGATTTCAAAATAATATTAAACAATTTTGTAATAGATTTCAGTGTTAATTGGCTACTGTATTTTATAATTTCATTTATGATATTATCTGGTCCACAGCTTCTATTACTTTTTAAATTTTTTATTACATATTTTACTTCTGTATTTGTAAAAGGTTTGTCAGTTGATTCTATATAAATCAAGTTTTTTTCTATGTCACTGAATTCTAAATTTATCTTTTTTTTCAAATTCTGTATTTATTGTTTTACAATATCCATGATTTTGGAAATGTTTCTCTAAGTGATTAATATCATAATTTAATCATTATTTACATTTTCTTCATTATTTGAGCTTTTTTTTTCATATTTTTATGTATTAGCCAATAATTACTGGACTTGTCATTATATGAAATGTCCAATTTCTCATACAATTCTTTTTATACATGTTGTATTTAGCCTTTTTTTGCTTTACCATCTTTTTAATGGTTTTCAAAAGTTGTAAATATCTAATTCTATAGTTAATTACATTAATAAAATCATTCGCATTTGTTTTAATTGTGTTTCCGATATAATTTATTTGATGTTTTATATCTGTTATAGAGTGGTCCAACCAAGTTTTTTATATATTTTTATTTTTTCTAAAGTTTTTCTTTTTCTTTTAATTTGACACTTAATCCTTTACTAGTCATACATGTATAATTTCCTAAAGTATCTCCAACATATCTGCCATTTAATATTCTTAATCCAGTTGTTATACATAGTTCAGTAAGATTTACCCCATTTTATCACGATTATACCTATCATTCCATTTATCAACCTGATAGTTTTCAGGTAATAAGTCATTGCTTGAAAATTTATTAAGATCACGGCTATCAAATTTGACATAGTCAAAATTATTTCCAGTTCGAGCATTGCAATCTCCAACAAGTATAATTTTATCTTTTTGTGTAAATTTATTAATATCTTCTTCTATACGTATAAAGTCATTATAACAATGAGTTGAATTTACTGGTGGTATATAAACAGCGCATAGATATAGTCTTCATTAAATCTAAAGAAATTTTTGTTTAATCATATCCACATTCGATCAGTGGAGGCAGTTCCCGTTTTCATTTAACTAATCCCTTTGTGTATTGACTTGTTATAAAGTATTATGATACCACCACTGTGTCTTTTTGCTTTTTTCTTCTTGTTACGAATTTTACGAAAAGAATCGAGTTCCCACAAAATTAAAATTTTTGTCATCTCTTTTCCATGTTTCCATAAGAATATTATATCGCAGTTAAGTTTCATTTTGAAAAATCATCTTCTATTTCATTACCTAACCCATGAATATTCCATGCAGATATGTTGAGATTGTTAATACTTTTTTTCATAGTTAACTGATATTTATTATGAATATTTGTTCCCATTTTATAAAAAGTGAAAAAAAAATTTGGTATGTCAGACACAATACAATGTCATGGACTACAAAGTAATATACTAAGAAGGATAACTCTTAATTTTTACGTCAACTAATTACAATGTTTATGCAAATGCGATTTTCATATATACAAACATCAATAGTTCACAATAATATTTCATACTGCAAAGAAAAAACTAAACAAAAGGTTATACTGTCTCTTTTAAAACTTTTGTTGCAGATTATGCCAACGAATCAGCCAACGAACCCGATAACCGGACATTTCTTAAGATTCAATTCGCCAATAAAGGCTTGGACGCCATAAATCTCGCCAACATTCTACATAGCAAAACAGTCACATCAAACATTCCACCTTACTTCAAAGATCAATCTGTTCCACTTTTTTCGTATTCCTACACTAAACCCATTGCAACTTCCATTTTCAATTACAAACGGATATTGCGTGATTTCAAAATTGACGACTTCAAAGCCAAACCACCTGATTGTTCTTGCTCCACTTCCCCATTCAATTACAGTCCGGCTGGACACGTGATAACCGGTGACCTAAATATTATAGACAATATCAAACTACATGACGTTTTTTCAAGAGGTCCCAAATTCCGTGAACCCCAGCATATAAACTGGAAGTACAACTTCAAACTTTTGATGGATGCAGTTGAGGACTATGCGAGGAAGTGGGCAAAGAAAGAGAAAGAAGATGTCGAGACGCTGTCCGACTGGATCAGGTCCATTAAGTCGTTAATTGTGAATCGTATCCGGCGTTTGAAAACATCAATGAAATCCAGAAATCCTAGTATATTTGAAGATCCCCTCGTTAGAAAAACGTTGGACAACCTCCACGAAAATTACGTCATTGTCCCTGCAGATAAAGCTTCTAACAACATACTGTTCGTGTGTAAGAAGCACTATCTTGACTGTTTGGTTAAGGAGATGGGCATTGATAGTTCATCAGGAAACCCAACTTATACTCCCACTACACTATCAAGGGAGGAGATTATTGAAAATCACAACTCAGTTTTAACATCCTTTAACATCAAAGCGGGTGATGAAAACAATCAGCTCCCCTACATCTACTGGGTCCCTAAACTTCACAAGAACCCATACAAACAGAGATTCATTGCGGGGTCTTCCAGATGCACCACCAAGCCACTTTCTAAGCTTCTTACTACTTTATTGACCGCAGTCAGAGTTGGCCTGAAAAGTTACTGTGATAAAGTTTACTCCACGAGCGGCGTCAATCAGATGTGGATTCTAAAAAATTCTAAAGATCTTCTTGAACAGCTATCCTCTAGCAGTCTTACCCATTGCCACAGCATACAAACTTTTGATTTTTCTACTCTTTATACTACCCTGCCACACAATAAATTGAAAACAATAATTTCTGATTTGATACATCAATGTTTCTGCGCTAAAAACAGAGAACGCAGATACACTTATTTAGTAGTAGGGAAAGACAAAAACATATTTTGTAAAGAACCACACTGAGTCAAACAAGAACTACACGGAGAATGACGTAATCAAGATGTTGGTATTTTTAATAGATAATTTTTTTGTCGAATTTGGAGGTCGCGTTTTTCAACAGACAATCGGGATTCCCATGGGAACTAACTTCGCGCCGCTTTTAGCTGATCTCTTTCTTTTCTCGTATGAAGCCAAGTTTTTACAAGGGCTAACACAGAAAAAACAAAAACATTTAGCCCAGTCCTTCAATTTCAGCTTCCGCTACATAGACGATGTACTTTCTCTTAATAATCCAAAATTCAAGGAATATTTACACCAGATCTATCCCAATGAGCTTGAAATTAAAGAGACTACTAACACATCTACTTCAGCTTCGTACTTCGATCTGTTTATATACATTGATGAAGATGGACGTTTGAAATCTAAGCTATATGACAAACGTGATGATTTTAACTTCCCAATTGTGAATTTTCCCTTTCTGAGCAGCAATATACCTACCTCTCCAGCCTATGGAGTGTACATTTCACAGTTAATTCGTTACTGTCGCGCATGTAGTTTATACAGTAATTTATTGAATAGAGCAAAAGCACTGTTGCTTAGTCAGGGATTTGTTCAGCCTTTGTTGCTTTCATCCCTTCAGAAATTTTATGGCCGTCACCATGATATTATTGACAGATATGACGTGTCTGTGTCCCAAATGAAAACGGACATTTTCAGCTAGATTTCATGTCTTCGCGGATTTGACATAACCGGATTTGACTCAGCCCTGGATTGACTCACTGATAGTGTGACGGGTGCTGCTAGCGGAGCAGGACATGCTTACCCTTCCGGAGCACCTGATGTCACTCTCGGTTTTCATGGGAGTTCACACTATGAGTGCCTTAGTTTTTATGTCGTCTTTTTATTCCCGTGCTTGTAGCTGTCTCACGTCCTTGTTTTGTCTTTGTTTTTCTCCGTTGCCGTTTTTGCAATGTCTTCGGATTTCGATTTTTGTAGTCTTCGCTTACCTTGTTCCTTCGGTATTCTACTGCCGTTGTATGGTATATAGTTTTATTCATGCTAAATATTCATTTAATTGTGTCCTTTTTGATTTATAAATCATGACACATAGTTTCAATCATACTAAATATTTATTTAGTTATGCCTCATTTCTCTAACCATATATTCAAACATTCTATATAGATTAAAGTCATTATCAAATTTATCATTGTCATACATCGTGTTAGTATGTTTTGTCGGAATGAATATCCCTCTCTTCTATCTCTTTTTTACCAATTTGTACTTTGACCTGTACTACCATTACTTATGGTAAAATTTCTTTTGTTTATGTATTCTTGGTTTCTATATCTTTTTTCATTGTTACAATTCACTTACTACCTTTTTGATGTTTCTTACAAAAGCTCTTACCCCCTTTTCATTAAGATGAATGCCATCATAAAAATTTTGAACTTCATACACATGATACATATTATCAACATTAACTCACTTGATATTGTTTTCTTTACAAAAATCTCTCACTAAAAATTGTACAATTGCCTCTTTGCTGTTCTATGCTCGTCTCTATAAAATCTGGGTAATATTTCCCTAACATTATGACTATTTCAGGTAATACTTGTTTTACTTTGGAGTATAAATTTTCAATTTGTTGCATCACGTCGTCTGGTGTATGATTTTCAAAATCATTTGATCCAATCTGGATATATAATTCTTTGGTGTCAATTTTTCGCTGCTTCATGAACTCGATAGCGCTGGGTATAATTCTATAATTCCGACATCCTTATTTTTATATATTTTATTTCGGTCAATATCCTTGATTATTGATGATCCTACTAATTGAAGATCAGTTTTCACTTTTCGGGTTTTGTGATTTGCTGGGTATCTAATATTTTTGTTTCTGATTTTTGTGTATTTATTTTGGATTAAGTACATTTTGTTCAGTTACAATTGTTTTCATTTGTACATACTAAATGAATTTTATCAGTTGTTTTTGATTTCACTGGGGTTACTTTCAAATTTTGCTTTACTATTTCTATATTTGTTTCTCAGTCTCAGTTTGTAAGAAATTTTCATCCAAGGGTGTTTTTAGAATTTCTTGGTCAATTGTTTATTTTTTTGGAAATCTTAACATTTTGTCGATTGTTTTTTTCGTCGCCATGCTGTTAATTTGTTTCTAAAACATTATGAACACAGAAGAGTTTTCTAGAAGGGAGATAATTTTATACCACAAGATTTCCCGCTGATGTATCTTGACTGAAAATAAACAATTCTATATCAAAATCGTTGTAAAATCTGCTCCTGAATTAAGGATGTTCGCTGGTCATGTTTATGTATTTCTGTCAGATTTTCGTACTTCTCTGGTTTTATCCATTTAAAAGCTTAAGAATTTTTTGTCCGATGACCCCTAATTTTTTTCCATAATTTCATTTTATACGTCTTTTTGAGCATTCTGACCAAATTTTATTCAGTTGGTGTTATTTTGTCACATTCAATATTGGATAAACATTGGTCATGTTAAACCTATGAAAAATACAGAGGAGTTCAGTTTCCCGCCATTTTTTGAAACACTTAAATCTCAAAAATTACATCGGTAACCTATCAATTTCTTTGGCTTAATTTACTTCTTTTTCAATTTTTAAACAAAAAATGACACTCAATTGAAAGTCTTGTTATTTTAAAATTGACCAGCGAACATCCTTTTGTCCTATAGTCCAAAACTTAAACTTATTTTTTTTGATTCCTGATTCTATGTATTAACCTATTTTATCGAGCGCTGTGCGATGAGGCATCTTGACCAACCCTTTTGTTACAAAGCACTTTAATGCAATTAAATATTCTGAAACATACCTTAACTATTACAAACAGGTGCAATAAAATAAATGTTAAGCTCCACGTACAAATAAATTTTGAAAGAACTGTATGATTTAATTTCAGATTAATTTATGTTGAACTGTTGTTGAATGTAGCGGACAGTTGGTAAGAATATTTTTATCCTTTTTATCAAACCTGCGTAAGTGACAAAGCGACCCATTGCTTAATGTGCCGAACATCTCTTCTGACCACTGTAGAAAATTTCTATTTTTTTTTTTGGCCTGTATTAAGTGACCATATGTGTTACGCAACTTTTTCCGGAGTTTCCATGGACAGTCATATATAAGAATAGAGCATTCCAACGAATAGCAAGAGCACTTCTAGAAGAAATTAAATTTATTTTTTTTCGTGAAACACGTTATCAATTCTTAAAAAAAACTACTGTTACTAGAAGGACGACATGGAACTAGTGGTTGAAAATGTGATGAAGGATGTGGTCGAGGTCGTGTATGTTGTTGAATTTGTGATTTCGAACTAGGATTTTTTGTGATGACAACTATATCTGCATGTTCGACGATGTGTATCCAGCTGCAAATGGCAATTTCGGAGAAACATGAGGAGCGTGTCGTGATTTTGCTGTGAACAAATCGCATTTTTCGCCATCGTACGACTGGTAAACTTTTACAATTTCTTCAAATGTTAATATGTTCCTTCTTGAAACATTTAATGTAAAGTACTGTCTATCTAAATTGGAAATCTTATGAGATAAAATAAATGTTCAAGCTCCTTCCTTATGCTTTCATCTGTGACTTCCAGCGAGTGGTGTTTGCATTGTCTTTCACTCTATTTAACCATTCTCTCGTATACGACTTTTTCACTACACGCTAGATCATCTGATTCTATCACTAATTTGACGCAATCCAACGAAAGCCTAAGAAATGTTCCAGATTCAAGACAATTATTTGCAGATGCCCACACAAATTTCAATGCATCGGTTTTGAGCTGGTCCAGATGGAAATCATACGTCGTCTGAAGGACTACACAAGCGTTTTCCACGTCTATACTGCTGACCAAAAACGAGTTACATTTTTCTTTCAGCAGTTGTATAAGATATTTGTCAGAACCAAACATTAGTCCATGTATGTTTTCAGCGTTTACATCCACCTCGTCTGTGTATATGAACCTTCAAAATAAATTGAAAGTTTAAGATAGTATTATTACAATCCATATCAATCTAGTTTTAATGACGTCTAAAGTTGGAGCTTCCGTTGATTTAGCAATATTTAGATATTTTGGAATATTTTCTGAGATTGGGTTGAGAATAAGGAGATTCAATTTTGATCTTCACAAGAAAGAGAGCAAGACATTTGCAAGCGTATACCGAGGCATATATATATTTCGGTGTAGGAAAGTATCCGAAATCAAAAAAAATTATTTCATGACTTCGTTATCAATATATTAATATGGTATGGTAGTCGAGTATTTACTTTTCTATTAAGAAATGTAAATGTAGCCAGCAAAATCATAACAAAATCAGTTTGGACTTCTTATTTTGAATAGCATTTTTGACGCACATTCATTACTAAAAATTGAACAAAGATGTTTCAGAATACATCAACTTTTTCGGGATTTGCAGTGATGGGCGGAATCGATATTTTCCACGCAGACAAATTAATCTCTGATAAATTCATATATCAAAAAAAGGAAAATCATAGATATGAATTTTCACTTTAAAAAAATTGCTGCTCGCTGTATTCAACGATTTGTAGTAGATCCTTGGTAACCCCAAAATGTTCCACTAAGTGGATTTTCTTTAAATGTTCACAATGAAAAACATGACAAAATACCGAAGTTTCTGCAAATTTTAATATTTCGACAACTTATATCTCTTCAGTGCAGCTCAAATCAAAACATTTGCAAGACCATTAACGAAATATGTCACTGTGTAAATGCTGTCGGAGAACAAATAACGCATAGCATCTAAATACATAAGGACAGAGCTATTCATGAGGGAGATACTCCTTTGTTTTGAACAAAACTATTAGCTTGTAAGCTTGTTTCTGAATCCTAAATATAATTTATTGTATTTATTTACTTTTATTTAAACAAATGAAGGGATATGGAGTAAATGTACAAGGGACAAAATCCCAATAAATACTTGGTAAGATTGTCTGTTTATTGAATAAAATATTGTTCTGAAATATACATATTGCAAATTTCAAAAAGGGTTTTCAGATCAGTTCCCGAGTAATGAATACTGGGTTGATGAATACACTCGGGGAATAATAGTCCACCAGCAGAGGCATCTGCCTAGTGGTCATAAATAACAAAATACTGAAGTAACTGTAAATCTTAGTTTCTGCAAATGGTTATTTTGTTAACGTATGTCCCTGTAGTAATTCACGCTAAGAAAAGTTTTAAAAAATGACAAGTATAGAGAAACTGTATGAAAAGTCTTCATTACTCTTTTCTTTGGAATATCAATTTATCCCCTTCTTTAAGGATGTTCGCTTGTCATGTTTATGCATTCATGTCAGATTTTCGGATTTTCTGGTTTTATCCATTTAAATGCTGTATAACTTTTTGACCAGTGACCCCCTATTATTTATCCATCATTTCATTTTATACATCTTTTGGAGCATTCTGACAAAATTTTATTCCATTGGTGTTATTTTGTCACATTTAATATTGGATAAACATTGCGCATGTTAAACCTATGAAAAATAAAGAGGAGTTCAGTTTCCCGCCATTTTTTGAAACACTTACATCTCAAAAATTACATCGGTAACCTATCAATTTTTTTGGCTTAATTTACATCTTTTTCAATTTTTAAACAAAAAATCACATTTAATTGAAAGCCTTGTTATTTTAAAATTGACCAGCGAACATCCTTAATTGGTAGAAAGAAAAACCTCTCTTACTAATTATCTGACTTTCGTTTATTTCAATATTTTTAGATACCATGCAAACGAACAATGAAGGGCTATGGAGTAAATGCAAATGAGATGTACGTTTGAATGCCGTCATTTTTTTAAGGAAGTGCAATTTGATGATGCGATGAACATTTTATTTCAATTTACAAAAAAAGGGAAAAAAATCTATATTTTGTGATTAATCCATCCCAATCTCAACAAATACAAGAGAGCTGTCTCCCCTACACAAGGTCTGTTTCTTCAAATCTCAATATATAGACATTTTGCGCTTGAATATGACAATCTTCTGCTCATTTCTGTGTTTGTTATTCCAGTGAAAATTGCATTATTTGATTCATTTATTGATATCAAAAACAAACTTTTTTTTTGAAATTTCCTTGCAATACTTTATCTTATTGTTTGAATAAAGTAAATTGTCATAGGTGAACATATATATGCATACATACACAATGTATTGGTTTTACCATGTATTTGAAGAGACTTCTCTTTTGTGCATTTACTTCATATCCCTTATTTGCTTATGCACAAGAAATACACAATTTGGCATAAAAATGTAAAATAGTGCATGTATTTCGGGCCAAAGTGGATCGCCAACTTTTGTTTTCGACTAAGCTTTGTATCTGAACACTCTCAGTATGTGTACAAATTACTATATCCGCTTATTGTTGTTTTACAAAAATATAAAATTTTAAAATACGATGTATTTTTTATTTCCATCGCATAATGAACTTACAATTTTTTTGCACGTTGTTAAAGGAGTCATGGTGATCCACCTGCCTAACCTTACCGTCTATTTGTAAGGATTTTATCCCTTGCATATGAGTTTTTGCGATAAAAGTAAATGAATTGTGTTTTACCTCATCTATAAAGCTGATTGTTGTTGCATAAAAGATAATAAAGGAATTGTTATGAAACAGATTAAATGTAAGAAAATTGTTTTTTAAATTGATACTGCGAAATGAATAAAGGTCATCTACAAAGGTCAGAAATACTTTTCGGTCTGACTTATATTAACATCTTTAGATATTTTTGCATTCTTTGAATAGGTTAAATTAAAACGCTGGCTTTCCTGGAAGACATCTTTTCAATACCTCTCTAACCAACAATTTTCTTACTGAGGGGAGTGGGATTTTATCTTTCAATTTTATAATTCTTTGCCTTGAAAATATCAAAGCAAGCAAACACATTTCAGATTCATTAACTCAATTAAAAAACAAAACAACCATCAATTAGTTTGTTAGAGCCTTTTATTGTACTTAACAGATATTTATTGACATTACTTTGAATTTTCAGGGTAAGATACTTGCATTTTTCAGGAAATTTCCAATTTTTTTTGCTAGTAAAAATAAAATTATTATGTTAAAAAAATTTCTGACACCAGCAATCATTAATTGGTTTCTGCCTTATGTCTTTTTTATTATTATTTTTTTTCAATACATGAGAATACTAACTTTAAGATATCCTTAAAATCATCAACTTCAAGATCAGGTATTGTAACATCTGCCTTTTCTGCCAATGGCCCATTAAACATACTGCAGAAAACTGGAGAAGAACTAGCCAGCATAAATTTATGAGCTCTGACTGGAGTTCGTTCTTCTCCTACCAGAAAAGTCACGTCACACATCAGCTCGTTTGTTAGCATATAATGCAAACGATTTGGTAATGTTTTTCCAGTTTGCCAATCGTCAGTTGAAGTCATCATCCATGTAGCTGTAATTTAAAACAAAGATTTTTCATAAAAGACAATAAACTTTGAAAACTTTGAAACTTTATTATTTGATTAAACGCTTATTTCTACATTTGACAAACATATTCAATGGCGTTGTACAACAAATCATAAAAGTAATATACACAAGAATGAATATATAAATATATACACATATATAAAGCATACAATAGAACAATACAAGCACGAATGATATATGTACATCAAAACAGTGAAAAATAGCTGATTTTTTAACTGATTTTTAAAAATATCCGAGGACTTACTACTTTTTACTCTCACTGGTAGATCATTCCAAAGTTTTCGAATACAAGGGCTCTTATCTTATTTATCTAGCCATTTAGGTCTGTACTAAAAATCATTTTAAACCCCCGGACCTTATGTATAACGACATGCAAAAAAAAGATGTCTCGCCGTTGCGAATTGCTGTGTCGAGTCACTATCAAATATAGGAATAATCATTCAGAAACTTAGCTCACAGGATGTATTGTTATCATTTTGCGTCCACCACGGTCGTTTTCCGTCGTTAATTTTTAGCCAAAAATTACTATCCGAGTACTTCTTAGCCAGTCCGAACCTCCCTGAGAACGAAATTTTACAAGTAAATTTACCTTCAAATTGGAACCAATATGAATAGGAAGTTTACTTTTGAATTGTTTCCAATGATACATTGACTTTGTATTATTACGGTCATAATGGTGTATACGCGTGTATACCTAAATATTACATTTAATTATTAATCAATCGACATAAATCTAGACATTAATGTACTTCTAAATCAAATATAAAATGAATATAAAATTATACTATTCTCGGTCTACTAGCATACTTTTTACATATGAACTTGGGACAAAACAACGTCCCAAGTACATATGTAAAAAGTATGATCTTGATTGCTACTAGGATTGTACAGCTGCAGAAGATGCTCTTAGCCTCTGTCTTTGGTGCTCTTCAGACCTTTAAATCCAAAGAAAACAATACGTTCTCTTTTTTTTTCATGAAATTGTGAAAATAAATATTTATGTCAAAATTTTAATCTGGATTGCTCTAGAGCTGACAAAGGCTTGATTTTAGCCTCAATTTCGTATTGGGGTATATTATCTATCAGACTAGCATAATTTCATGCTGGGGTGCAAGTGGGTAAGATTTCAAAGCATTGCGAATCAATCGGCAGCAGAAATTCCGAAATACAGGATTATTGATGTGTAGAGGAATTTCCAATTTCATTTTATGAATAAATTGCTCCGATTGACCTGGGGTCAATCGGAGTAAATTGCGTCACATTACATTGTGACGTCCAAAAATCTATATTGTGACGTCAAAAATTTACGGGAGAATTCACCAGTTGGAAACTCATCTATTCAGTCACAATTTGCACGTGTTATCTGGTGGTATAGTTCAGTTGTGGTTGTTATATGGTGCCTTTTTTCCGATGTTGAAATTTATCTCTATATTTTTTCTACGCCAATTTCGATGTTTTTTTTCAAATTTTGCTACTTGATGTTGACCGTTAAACGTTCCTGATTGTATTTGTTGTACACATTTTATGCTTTCATATTCTGCATTAATTTATCTTGATGTTTTTCACGTATGATCGATCTTGTTGCGTTTTCTTTTATTTAGTTAAGTTCACGTCAATGTCGATAATCTTTTTGCTTTGTTGTAATTGTGTTTATATTACATTAAATATTGTGTTTTCGATTTATTTATCATATTTATTTTATATTTATGCAGTGTTTTAACATGTTTCATAGGCTTAAGCTGAAGCTACTTCTGCAATGATTGATGATGATATTGCTTCTAGTGGCGCTACTTTTAAAAATGTAGACAATAGACAATATTTATTGCGCAAACACATTTACAGTAAATGGTTATGGCATGATGAAAACAAACAATATCAATAACATAAAAATCATATACATATTACATGTAAGCTAATTTGAATGAATGTCATGATGTGACAGTAGTTTTAAATATTTGGAGTTACTGCATTATGAATTTATTCTAAGTTGCTAACATTCTGACATAAATTTTATTGTCAATTTAAGTAAATTATATGAATTGCTATTAAGAAAATATGAGATTTCACTCTAATGTATGACTTCAAGATGAAGAACAACAATAAGATCGTTGTTCCATTTCCTGTTTTTTAAACCATGTATTTCAACAGACTTTGCCTCATGCACATTTACTCAATATCCTTTCATTGCCTGTTTATACCTTCTGGTTCTGGTAGTTCTTGAGGTGATGCTCGTAGGAAACAATTTTGAGATGCTGATTCTGTTGCTGCTGCTGGTGAGGGGGGCTGATATGGTTGCTGCTGCTGCTGGTGGTTCTTAGAGAAGATTGTATGACTATTAATGCTGCTGCTCCCTATATGTGTTTGTGAATAATACTACTGCTTCTGCTAAAAAATGAAATATTGCTGTTAAAAGTTTTAAATATTCGTCTCTTTTACGGAAATATTATTAGACATTTGATCAATCTGATCAAAACTTCCTAATTTGTGCAACATCATATAGTATCTTATAGTTAGGCCAATAAGCATCCATAATATATAAAAGAAGATTTTCATCAAACTTGGTATGAAAAAGAAAGGAAATTGAGTAAATGTCAAGGAGACAACATCCCATATCCTGGTTTAAACGACCCAAAACAAAGGATCTTTGTCACACATAACAATGACATGTACAAAAATAACTAGACATCGGAGAGATGGCAGTCATCTGTGTGTAAAAAGTGCAAATTAAAGTGTATGTGGACACAATACAGGTGTGGAGACAGTATAAGTGTGGACACAAAACAAGTATGGATACAATGACATAATCTTCAATAAATAATTTTATCCACATGTGATGGTGGTACACCATACTTTGTATATTTATTGATAATAGACCCCCCTACATTTATATGATGTTTTGTTTATTTAATATTATTGTATTTACTTATTTTCTTTGGGCGCGGCCATTTTGGATTCACCGGTCCACTTCCTGTGTCCCGGCCGTTCTCAGAATTACTCCAAATTCACCGGTCCAGTGACCGGCAGTTGAGATTCGATAACGATTTGATTGACAGGATATTATCAACAAGTTAGTTAAAAAAGTATTTAAACACCACCATTGGACTCCCGTAAACTGACTGTAAATTTTAACTTGTTTTATCTTATTTGTACAAACAAATATTAAATTATTGAACTTGAAACGAGTTAAATTTCATTCCAACCAAGAATCTCGGAACTCGGGAATAGTCATTCCCATGACACACATTTCACAATATTTAACATGACAATACAAGGCTTGTGGCAAAATTTCAAGTTTGTATCAATTACCACAGAGAAAGATTTACAAAAAATCAAAGATCAAGGGTCACCAACCTTCGTATATTAAACACTGACTTGAATTTATCTATCCACGTGCAAAAGACTTAAAGCCTATCTCGAAAGACAAACAAGAGGCTCTCAAGAGCCTGTATCGCTCAACCGGGCCACGGCTGGCATATGCAGTTAAAAAAATCCCAATGTTTTAAGGGCATTATTTTCAAATTTGTTACTAGTAATAGACATTGATGTAATGTTATCTTAAGTTTAACTGTATTCCAGACTGGCAGCTATTTTGGATTTGGTTGCAGTTCTACTGTCACCTTTCTTGAAGGGGACCATTGAGTCTCATTGTGGTTCAAACTAACTAAATATTTTCAGAGGAGAACATCTTTAAATGCTTTACGATAGCCTTCCGATAAGTCTCAAGGTTATACTATGTTCCCCACAGGGGCCATCTTGAATGCGATGCAGACAAGCCGGGCAATTTTTTTCAAAAAGGAACAACTATGGCCCGTTGTGACCAAGTATGTTTTCATTTTTGGCCATGTAATTTCAACAGAAGACCTTTTAATGTTTTCCCAATGGGTCAAATGTTAAATCTGTTCCCCGCTGTCAGCCATCTTGCATGAAGCAAAAACTTGAAAAACAACTCTTTTGCAGGGCGGCAACCTAAAGACTGTTGTGGCCAAGTTTGGTTCCAATTGGCTGAAAAGTTTCAGAGAAGATCTTTGAATGTATTTTCCCACAGGGTCCAATGTTAAAACTATGATCCCCGCTGGCGGCCATCTTGGATATCGTGCGGATCAGGAAAACAACTTTTTTGCAGGGGACCATCTAAGGACTATTGTGGCCAAGTTTGGTTTTAATTGGCCAAGTAGTTTCAGAGGAGAAAATCTTTGAAAGTATTTTCCCATAGGGTCCAATGTTAAAACTGCGATCCCCTCTGGCGGCCATATTGGGTATAATGCAGATCTGAAAAATCAACTTTTTTGAAGGGGACCATCTAAGGACTATTGTGGCCAAGTTTGATTTTAATTGGCCCAGTAGTTTTAGAGGAAAAGATCTTTGAAAGTATTTTCCCATAGGGTCCAATGTTAAAACTGTGATCTCCGCTGGCGGCCATATTGGATATCGCACGGATCTGAAAAACAATTTTTTTTGTAGTGGACAATATAAGGATTATTGTAGCCGCGTTTTGTTTTAATTGGCCAAGTAGTTTCAGAGGAGAAGATCTTTGAAAGTATTTCCCCTATAGGGTCCAATGTTAAAACTATGATCCCCACTGGCGGTCATCTTGGATATCACGCGGATCTGAAAAACAAGTTTTTTGCAGGAGACCATCTAAGGACTATTGTGGCCAAGTAGTTTCAGAGGAGAAGATCTTTGAAAGTATTTTCCCATAGGGTCCAATGTTAAAACTATGATCCCCGCTGGCAGCCATCTTGGATATCGCGCGGATCTGAAAAATAATTTTATTGCAGGGGACCATCTAAGGACTATTATGGCCAAGTTTGGTTTAAATTCGCCAAGCAGTTTCAGAGGAGAAGATCTTTGAAAGTATTTTCCCACAGGGTCCAATGTTAAAACTATGATCCCCGCTGGCGGCCATCTTAGATATCGTGCGGATCTGAAAAACAACTTTTTTGAAGGGACCATCTAAGGACTATTGTGGCCAAGTTTGGTTTGAATTGGCCAAGTAGTTCCAGAGGAGAAGATCTTTTAATGTTTTCCCAATGGGTCAAATGTTAAATCTCTTCCCCGCTGTCAGCCATCTTGCATGAAGCAAAAACTTGAAAAACAACTCTTTTGCAGGGCGGCAACCTAAAGACTATTGTGGCCAAGTTTGGTTCCAATTGGCTGAAAAGTTTCTTTTGAGAAGATCTTTGAATGTATTTTCCCACAGGGTCCAATGTTAAAACTATGATCCCCGCTGGCGGCCATCTTGGATATCGTGCGGATCAGAAAAACAACTTTTTTGCACGGGACCATCTAAGAACTATTGTGGCCAAGTTTGGTTTTAATTGGCCGAGTAGTTTCAGAGGAGAAGATCTTTGAAAGTATTTTCCCATAGGGTCCAATGTTAAAACTACGATCCCCTCTGGCGGCCATATTGGGTATAGTGCAGATCTAAAAATCAATTTTTTTGAAGGGGACCATCTAAGGACTATTGTGGCCAAGTTTGATTTTAATTGGCCCAGTAGTTTTTGAGGAAAAGATCTTTGAAAGTATTTTCCCGTAGGGTGCAATGTTAAAAATGTGATCTCCGCTAGCGGCCATATTGGATATCGCACGGATCTGAAAAACAATTTTTTTTGTAGTGGACAATATAAGGATTATTGTAGCCGTGTTTTGTTTTAATTGGCCGAGTAGTTTCAGAGGAGAAGATCTTTGAAAGTATTTCCCGCATAGAGTCCAATGTTAAAACTATGATCCCCGCTGGCGGTCATCTTGGATATCATGCGGATTGAAAAACGAGTTTTTTGCAGGGTACCATCTAAGGACTATTGTGGCCAAGTTTGGTTTAAATTGGCCAAGTAGTTTCAGAGGAGAAGATCTTTGAAAGTATTTTCCCATAGGGTCCAATGTTAAAACTATGATCCCGCTGGCGGCCATCTTGGATATCGCGCGGATCTGAAAAATAACTTTATTGCAGGGGACCATCTAAGGACTATTATGGCCAAGTTTGGTTTAAATTCGCCAAGCAGTTTCAGAGGAGAAGATCTTTGAAAGTATTTTCCCATAGGGTCCAATGTTAAAACTATGATCCCCGCTGGCGGTCATCTTGGATATCACGCGGATCTGAAAAATTTTTTTTTGAAGGGGACCATCTAAGGACTATTGTGGCCAAGTTTGTTTAAATTGGCCAAGTAGTTTCAGAGGAGATCTTTGAAAGTATTTTCCCATAGGGATCGATGTTAAAATTATGATCCCCCGCTGGCGGCCATCTTGGATATCGCGCTGATCTGAAAAAAAAAAAGTTTTTTTTAAGGGAACCATCTAAGGACTATTGTGGCCAAGTTTTGTTTAAATTGGCAAAGTAGTTTCAGAGGATAAGATCTTTGAAAATATTTTCCCATAGGGTCCAATGTTAAAACTATGATCCCCGCTGGCGGCCATCTTGGATATAGCTCGGATCTGAAAAAACAACGTTTTTGCAGGGGACAATCTAAGGACTTTTTAGGCCAAGTTTGGTTTCAATTGGCCTAGTAGTTTCAGAGAAGAAGATCTTTGAATGAAAAGTTTACGCCGGACGGACGACGGACGGACGACAGACGAAAAGTGATGGCAAAAGCTAACAAGAGGCTCTCAAGAGCCTGTATCGCTCACCTGGACCATGCCTGACATAGATAAAAGGCATTTCCAATAGGAAAAACAAAACATAAAATTTAGCAGAATACCTTTTTTTCTAAAATTACAGTATTCTTGTTTGGTTTCCATGGCAACCGAAAAATCCACCATCCATAACAACCCATAACAGAACACCTTTAAAAAAAAAATGGGCAGGGGTTCCCTTATAATCAAGGTAATACATAATGCTGAAATTGAAACATTCCGACCACAATTCAAATAAAAATTCGAAAAATTTGGGCAGAGGTTCCCCTTAAAATCAATAGGGCCAATGTAAAAACTATGTTCCAGATGGTGGCCATCTTGGATGAGGTAGGGACCTGCCAGATATATTTTTTGGATGGGACTACCTAAGAACTATTGTGGCTTAGTTTGGTTCTAATTGGACCAGTAGTTTCTGAGAAGATCTTTGAATGTATATTCCATAGGGTTCAATGTAAAAACTATGTTCCCGCTGGCGGCCATCTTGAATGAGGTACAGACCTGCAAGATACCTTTTTTGGAAAGGACCATCAAATGGTCATTGTGACTAAGTTTGGTTCTAATTGGACTGGTAGTTTCTGAGAAGAAGATCTTTGAATGTCTTTTCTATAGGGTCCAATGTTACAACTCTGTTCCTGCTGGCGGCCATCTATGATGTGGTACATACCTGCCAGATACCTTTTATGAATGGGACCATCTAAGGGCCATTGTGGCTAAGTTTAGTTTTATTTGGACTAGTAGTTTCTGAGAAGATGATCTTTGAATGTCTTTCCCATAGTGTCCAATGTTAAAACTGTGTTCCCCGTTGGCAGCCATCTTGGATTAGGTACGCACCTTCCGAATACCTTTTTTGGAAGGGACCATCTAAGGACCATTGTGGCTTAGTTTAGTTTGTATTAGACAGCTAGTTTGTGAGAAGATCTTTGAATGTCTTTCCCATAGGTCCGATGTTAAAACTATGTTCCCCGCTGGCGGCCATCTTGGATTAAATACGGACTTGCCGGATACCTTTTTTGAAGGGACCATCTAAGGACCATTGTGACTAAGTTTGGTTATAATTGGACTGGTAGTTTCTGAGAAGAAGATCTGTGAATGTAATTTCCTTAGGGTCCAATGTTAAAACTATGTTCCCCGTTGGTGTCCATCTTGGATTAGGTACGAACCTGTCGGATACCTTTTTTGGAAGGGACCATCTAAGGACCATTGTGTCTTAGTTTGGTTATTATTGGACTGGTAGTTTCTGAGAAGATCTTTGAATGTAATTTCCATACGGTCCAATGTCAAAACAATGTTCCCCGCTGGCGGCCATCTTGGATTAGATATAGACTTGTCGGATACCTTTTTTGGAAGGGACCATCTAAGGACCATTGTGTCCAAGCTTGGTTATAATTGGACCGGTAGTTTCTGAGAAGAAGATCTTTAAATGTCTTTCCCATTGGGTCCAATGTTAAAACTATGTTCCCCGTTGGCGGCCATCTTGCATTAGGTACGGACCTGTCGGATACCTTTTTTACAAGGGACCATCTAAGGACCATTGTGTCTATGTTAAGTTTTAATTGGACTAGTAGTTTCTGAGAAGAACATCTTTTAATGTCTTTTCCGTAGGGTCCAATGTTAAAACTATGTTCCCCGCTGGCGGCCATCTTGGATTAGGTACGGACCTGTCGGAAACCTTTTTTGGAAGGGACCATCTAAGGACCATTGTGACTAAGTTTGGTTATAATTGGACTGGTAGTTTCTGAGAAGAAGATCTTTGAATGTAATTTCCATACAGTCCAGTGTCAAAACTATGTTCCCCGCTGGCGGCCATCTTGGATTAGATACGGACCTGATGGATACCTTTTGTGGAAAAGACCATCTAAGGACCATTGTGTCCAAGTTTGGTTATAATTGGACTGGTAGTTTCAGAGAAGAAGATCTTTGAATGTGTTTCCCATAGTGTCCAATGTTAAACTATGTTCCCCGCTGGCGGCCATCTTGGATGAGGAACGGACCTGCCGGATATTTTTTTAGAGGGGTCCATCAAAGGACCATTGTTACTAAGTTTGATTATAATTGGGCCGGTAGTTTCTGAGAAGAAGATCTTTGAATGTCTTTTCCATAGGGTCCAATGTTAAAACTATGTTCCCCGCTGGCGGCCATCTTGGATTAGGTACGGACATGCCGGATACCTTTTTTGAAGGGGATCACCCAAGGACTATTGTGACCAAGTTTGGTTCCAATTGGCCCAGTGGTTTCAGAGGAGAAGATCTTTGAATGAAAAGTTAACGACGGACGGACGGACGACGGACGGACGACGGACCCCGGACGCCAAGTGATGGCAAAAGATCACCCTGGCATAGCCAGGTGAGCTAAAAAGGTTACAGCCTGCACACAATTTTGTCATTAGGAAAGCAGTTATCTTACCTTAAGGATAAAGTTCAAGGTCAAGTAACACTAACCATAGTACACGACCCATAGCCTTGAAGTGACCTATCTACATATTAAATATGAAAAGCATACCAAATGTACCTCAAAAATTTTTGCCTATGCTCAATTTGTCATTGAGAAGCAATAATCTGACCATGAAGTTAAAGTACAAGGTCAAAAGTTACCATCATGGGACATGATACATGTCTTGAAGAGATCTATGCACATGCCAAATAACAATAGAATGCGTTAAAAAACATGTCAAACAACAATAGCTTTCCTTAAACGACAAAAAAGTTATACCCAGCACACAAGACTATTCCGTAAAAACTAATAATTATTTTTTAAGACAAAATTCATCGTCTTGAAGTGATTTACCTAAGACCAACAAGTTATAGGACGACACGACTTTTGACGGACGGACGGACGGACCGCCCGACAGAATGATTACTACAGGGTATCCACCACTATGTGGCGGAGTCCTTATTTAGTTGCAGTAAGTTTGAGTGTTCAGATGGCCATTTCGATAACTTATACTGCTGATGAGGAATTAATTTCCGAAATGGCCGTACAGCTCATTAAAATTATTGCAGTTGGAGTTAACATATGTGTTATGGTCTCATGTTCATTTACTCCATATCCTTTCATATTTAATACAGGAGTTTGTCTTTAATTGCAGTGTGGAGTTCGTAAAACAGTTTCCCGCGGTAGAGATGTATGCTCCTTATTTTTCTTAGATATGGTGTACTTGTACATGAGATAATATCTCATGTGCACACTTCGTTCAATTACTATAATCTAAATTTATGTAAATTCTAAAACAAAAGAATTAACTCCCTCCATCGTAGTTTGTCCTTAGCTATAGTCCATGGGCTGGAAAAACCCTCCCCCCACTTATGATCCCCAACAATATTTTTCAGTCCTTCTATATCCCCTCTTCAAAATTAAACATGTTAACATGAGCATAACCTGCACGCAATATTAGAACAGGCCCCCTTTTTAGACCCACCCAACGAAATTTTGGAAAATTTCGTTTTTGATCAAAGTTTTTCTTTCATTTGCTTCAAATTGTTGATTGGTTCCTCTCACTTATGAAAAATTGGTTTAGAATGATAGCCTATGTTATAAGCTTTACAAATATTCCACATAAGTACCATTTCTATACCCAATACGTTATGAAAATTGAAAAATTTTACCCCTACCCCTTCGAAATGTTGACATAAATTTTAAGATTTTACTCGAAATCGTGTAAGTTCAACGGTCCTTAGAAACCAGTTTGTTTTTCATTTCATAATTCTTGGAATTGTTTTTGTCTTTTAATGTCCTTTCTTAAAAATTAAGCATGTTAACATAATGTAAATATGTTTTGATGACCAAACTATCACTTTTAAATAGACAAATAAAACGCATCTTTGAATATTTTCGTTTTCGACAAAGGTTTGTCCCTTTTTGGCCTCATCTTATCTATGAATGGTTCAAATTCATGAAAAGATGGGATAAAATGGAAGTACATAATGTCTTCTTTACAACTGGTACAAATTATGGCAGTTTTGAGGTATTATAAACTTCCTACATCCATAAAACTTACCCCTACCCCAACAAATTTACTCTAAAATTGTCAATTTTTGTCTATGTTCGCATACAAATTACCAGAACACGCAAATTGTGTGTTGTATTGTGATTTCGTATTTTAACTGCCATTTGTTGACTTAAACTCAATATCTTGCCCGAAATTTATGAAAAATGGGCATTTTCTATATTTCAGATTTATCCAAAGTTCACTGTTAAATCGTTATACATTCAAAATCTGGAGGATATATCTGCAGATATGCCAATGAATTGTTCTTAGGGATACATAAGTTGTCTCAAAAAATTGCCTAGAAAATCAAGGAGTGTTTACTGTGACTCTGAATACTGAAAATCTTACCCCTACCCCAACAAATTTTCCCTAAAATTGTCATTTTTTTCTCTATGTTCGCATAAAAATAACCAGAACACGCAAAATGTGTGTTGTATATGACAATGCTGCATGAATTTCTTTATGATTTGCTATCTTAGCAGCCATTTGTCGACTGAAACTCAATATTTATCCCAAAATTAATGAAAAATGGAAATTTTCAACATTTCAGATTAATCCAAAGTCCACTGTTAAATCGTTTAATATGTCAAATCCGGAGGATATATCTGCATATTTGAACTCTAATTGATCTAAGTGATTCATTAGTTGTCTTAAAACATTGTTTAGAAAAACAAGGAATGTTTCATGTGACTCTGAATACCGAAAAAATTACCCCTACCCCAACAAATTTTCCCTGAAATTGTCAATTTTTTGTCTATGTTCGCATAAAATTAAATCAAACACACAAAATGTGTGCTCAATATGACAATATTGCATGCATTGCATCACGATTTGATATTTTGACAGCCATTTGTTGACTTAAACTCAACATTGTACCCAAAATTGAAAAAAAAATTGAATTTTCAACATTTCAGATTTGGTCAAAGTTCACTGTTAACCCGTTATTTATGGTAAGTCTGGAGGATATATCTGCAGATATGCCAATTAATTGTTCTAAGGGATATATAAGTTGTCTGGAAACAGTGTTTAAAAAATCTGAATACCGAAAATCTTACCCCTCTTCCAACAAATTTTCCCTAAATTGGTCAATTTTATGCCTTTGTTGGCATAAAAATAACCAGAACACGAATAATATGTGTTATATATCACAATGTTGTATGAATAACGTGATGATTTGGTATTTTACAGCCATTTGTTGACTTAAAGTCAATATTTTGCCCCAAATTGATGAAAAATGGGGATTTTCTGTATTTCAAATTTGTCCAACGTTCACTGTTTAGTCGTAATATATGTCAAATCTGGAGTATATGTCGGCAGATATGCCATTTAATTGTTCTGTACGATACATTAGTTGTCTTAAAACATTGTTTAGAAAAGCAAAGAGTGTTTAATGTGACTCTAAATACCTAAAATCTTACCCCTACCCCAACAAATTCACCCTAAAGTGGTAATTTTTTTGGTCTATATTCGCATGAAAATAACCAAAACCCGCAAAGTCTGCATTGGATATAAAAAGTTGCATTAATCTTACCATGATTTGTCATTTTAAGTCCCACTTTTCAAATTAAACTCAATATTTGGTACAAAATTGATGAAAATCGGAATTTTCAGCACTTCAGATTTGTCCAAAATTTACTTTTAAATAGTAATATGTGGCAAATCTCGAGGAATTATCTGCAGGTATGCCAATTCATTGTTCTTGGGGATATATAAGTTATCTTAAAACAACCAGGGGTGTTCAGTAACTCTAAATACCGAAATTTTACACCCATCCCAAGAAAATAATGCTAAAACAATGCAAAAAATATGTCTGTACATACATGTATATATGAGTAAAACATACTAATCTTTTTACTTTCTTTTAAAAATGCATTTGATATATCGTAATATATCGTAATATGCAATTTTAACGCAGATATAATGGGTAAAATTGAATATTTTGGGCGATTTTCGTGAAAAATGGGAATTTTCAGGATTTTAATTGTTGTATAACTTCCCATAAACCACGCGCATGATCTTATTTGTTATATATGGGAGTCTCTGCGCATTTTTGTGTTTGAAATGTTATATTATTGGACCTTTATACAATGTTCAGGCTTTTCAAGCTGAATAATATGAAATAAATTGTGTTGATTTTTTTTTTTTGGGGGGGGGGGGGTAATATGCTATTTATGAGAGTTAAGTTGGTCTAAAATGTTCAAAAGCATACTTTCGAATAGTTTAGATATAGTGAAACAATATTTTATCAACATTTTTACGTTAGATACCAAATTTGTAAAGTTTGTACATTTCTAAGTCAAACTAGCAATAATTCTGAATAACGGAAAATTCCCATTTTTCATAAAAATTCGAGGAGAATGGCAAAAAAGACCCCTTAAAAAGTTTGAATATACTTAAATGGGCTTCTGCATGTCAGCTTTACTGAAATGCACACAATAATTTGCATAAGACATTAGCTTTTTATCATTTAGAGCCCGAATATTTTAAATTTTCTCTTAGATTGAAGGGGGAGGGGTGCGAATTTTGCATTTCTGTGCACGGAAAGTGATTTCAGCCCATGGCCTACTATATTTGATATTACTGATTATTCGGATTTCGTTTGGTTTTTATGCATTGTGAACAGTTTTTTTTAAATTATGGATTTCCTTTGTTTGAGTTCTAGTGCTGCTGATGAGGAATTAATTTCCGAAATGGCCATACAGCTCATTAAAATTATTGTAGTTGGAGTTAACATATGTGTTATGGTCTCATGTTCATTAACTCTATATCCTAATACGCAATTTGACTTTTTAAACAAATGATTAAACTTTTTCACATTGGGTATATCTTTTGAATGGTAAATGATAGGGCTTCCATATTTCATTTCAGATTTTTTGTGGCAAGAGCTTTTAGTTTCTACCAAAATATCTGATCTTCCAACCTTGACGTTTGCATGTGAAACACCACATAAAAATTTACTTGAGGTGTGTCTTTTGAATGGTAGGGTTTTCATATTTCAAACGTTTATTTTTTTATACAATACCTTTCATGTGATAACAGTAAATATGATCTTATGACCTTGACCTCTAAAATATTTTAACAATTGCTAATTTCATTTAGGTATTATCTTCATTTTGTTTTAAGAACATTTAGACATCTGATATGTATACATCATTATTTTCCTTTATTTAAACAGTATTGGAGGTATTTATTTCCAACAAAACAATGCAGTCCGCGACAAGAAAATGTTTAAAGATATTTACAGAATTTGTTTCGCACATCACAGATTCTTTGGGCACATAAATTACCCGGTGATATGATTCTCATGAACTTTTAGTTTCAATGAAATGTGATTGGTCTTGTAGGTTTCTTCTAAACTGCTATATTGCGGCACTTCTGAAACAGTTATTATAAACAGTCAAATAGATGACTTGCCCAAATGGTACTCATCAAGACTTATCTGCGCTGTCCTCTTTTGTAATCTTCAAACTATTTTTATAAAATATTTTCTATTTTGCACAAGTATTTCGAGAGAACAGAAGTAGGAATGCATTGTCTCAATAATTCAGCCAAAAGATAATAGACCAGAATAAAAAAATCTATTGGACATACGCCAGCACTTCTTTAGTTACTTACAAACAAACATGCAAAACTAAAGTAGAGGCTCACTTACCGCGCAACTGGACACCATCAGCTCCTTGTGCAAATTTTTAAAAGGGAAGCACCCAAGGGCTATTTTGGTCAAAATTGTTTCATTCGGCTAAGTGGCAAAATTTTGGTGAACAAAAGTGCATGACTTTTTGGATTTGCCTCAAAACTGCAGGCTAGATAGTTCTTGACATAGCAAATATTTTGTCAATTTAAACTCAACCTTTGTCTTTTATAGTTTTGGAAGTAAAGACAAAAAGCATAAGAAAAGTAAATAGGGTAATAACTCCTAAATGGAATTCTAAATTTCTTTCAAAATTACATGGTATGTAAATCTTGGCATGGAAAACATTTGATCAGTTCAGAATGAACCTCGTTCAATTATAATGTTTGGTAATAAATGACGAAAAACGTAAATATTGTAAAAATTGTGGTTAATAAAGGTTCACATGTCCTACATGTATATCGCAATTTCTTTCAAAATTGAATTGTGAATAGGTCTTGACATGGAAAACATTTTTAGCATTTTTTACTTGACCTCTATTTTTAATAAGTATGGAAATAAGAGACGAAAAAATGAAAATTTACAAAACTCGATGAAAAAGGGCAATAACTCCTACATGGCATGTTGGTTTTTTTTCAAAATTGTATGCTATGCATATCTTGACAGGGTAAATATTTTATCAATAAACACGAGACCACTATCATTTATAGTTTTGGAAAACGTACAAATTGTAAAATTTTGGAGATTTCAGGGCAATGACTATATTGGTTTCGGAATTTCTTTCAATATTGAAGGGTAGATAGATCTTGACATGGCAGACATTTTATGAGTTTATACTTGACTATCATCTTTTATAGTTTTGGTATAGAAATATATGCAAATTTAGAAATTCTATGTAACAGATTGGCTTGCCTTCAAAATTATATGGTGGCTTAATCTTGCCACTTTAAACAATTTTATCCCGTCAAATTTTTGTTATCTGTAACGGTTTTTTGAGCTATAGACCAAAAACTGCAATTTACCCCTATGTTCTTATTTTGTAACGGTGGCCATGATGTTTGGCCGGCAGAAAAATAGAATAGTGATGATAAAAGCTCAAATAGCCTTTTAGGCTAGGTGGGCCAAATATTTATTCAACATAAAAATCAACATGCCGAAACGAAATTTGAACTTGCACAGTACATGATCCATTTTATAAGCGAAATACAACTAGGCCATGGGCTGAAATCACTTTCCGTGTACCCCCTACCCCACTTATGATCCAGACCGATTTTTTTTTCAGCCCTTCAAAATGAAACATGTTAGCACGAAAATAACCTGCACGCATAGACAGTATATGAATTTTAGTTTTAAAGTCCATAACTTTAATGTAGATAAGTTAAGTGTACTCAAATTTGGTACCAAATTGCAGCTTAATTAATATATTTTACAATGAACACAAATAACTTAATTTTAAACCCTAATTCAACCCCTTTACCGGTAGTTTGTACCTTTTTAAAACAATCTGTGGAACTGATATAGGGTCCACACCGGTCAGAGAGTTATCGTTACAATTTTCTGTATATTGTAACGATAATATGTTGTATATATCATGTATGTGTTTGTTTTTGTATTGCTTTAACCCTTAAGGGTATAATTATGCAATAAAGTTATTACTTATGTTTCTAGTATGTTTCATAATAATAACGATAATAATATTCTATTAATACATTGATTGCTGATCAAATGTAATTGATCTGGAAAGGAGGGGTCCAATACTGGATTCCCGAGAAAACAACTTTCATATCCCGAACTTAAAAGAAAAGCAAGTCGACACGGCTAGATAATAAGTTGCCACGGCAAAACAACAAGAAAATGCATCGCAATGATGAAAGACGTGATCACATTGACTTGATTTTAAGCAAAATAAACTCTATCTTCAAAAGTCTTTTTTGATGGAATAAACAGTCAACTGTCAGTTGCTCGATTGTTGTTCCATAGCTCGATTTTACCATGCATTTTAAAGACTTTGTCTAATGTACATTTAATCAATATCCTTTCATTCGTTATTCTTTTTGAACATGTTGTAACAGGAGTAGACGAGCTCTTTTCCATTGGCTTTAAATTCAGTATGAAAATTAATGTTACCGTTAGATTATGCACTTGCTCACTATTTGAGTCTAACCTGATTCACAAATCAACTACTTAGGTACTTTGACTTGAATTTATTTCTCTCGTCTCACCATTTATAGTTAGTCAAACAGCTAACTATTTGTTGACTCTTTACTAATACATGCAGTATTGGAACTGAAGAAAAGAGATCCTAAGCTGTTATGTTTCTTGTTGATTGCTTTTATATGTACATTGTTAATATTGTTGTTAAAATGTGTAAACTGCCATTAGTAAAAGATGAAAAAATACACAGTCTCAGAAACACGAGTAACGCATGTGAAATTTTTATTTTACACCTGTTAAGATTCGATAAAGCAACTTACCAAGGTTTTCAAAATATTAAAATCCGCACGCGGAAACAAAAGTAGGAATGAATTTTATGGAAAATCCTGATGAGATCGATATATTTAAAAGACATATTAATATTGATGTTGTAGTGTTGATATGACGAATATTGGAAATAAAATACTTTCATTTTTTTTCTTCTCAATCTTTGGTCTTGAGTTTGTAATATTTTCTATCGATGACTAAACAAAATTGTTATAGAAAATAAGGCCACATCAAGTTAATCAGTAGATTTGCATCCCCGCCCACTCCACCAAAATCTGTCCGCCCTATATATATTTTTTATCCTCAAAAACTACAATTTCAGTTTTACAAAAATACAATAGTCAGTGGAATGGTTAACCACCAAAATTGGGCTAAGTCAACATGAAAAAAAATAAGACGACATCTGAATTTTAAGGATAAAAACGGCATTACAATGCCCAATATTTCGACATGTAAAGTCTTCTCCGAGAAAAAAAAGTAAAAAAGATATACGTGTGGACACGCTAGATGAATTGTAGAGATTAAAATCCAAGTGAGATTGGTGTACACCAAGCCGAGAAATTTGGTATCTCCGCTTATCTTGAACACCTTAACAATAAGGTGATTAAAATATTGGGGGCCAGTAAGGAAACGGTTTGGGGTAGGGGAAAGAAAGGACGGAGAACAAAGTCTAAATGAGTGGCGAGGACAACAATTAAAAAGACAAAAAATTCCGATCTGTGAAGGGGAAAATTTAACTTGATGTGTAATTTCAATTTTATCCTTCGTTTCATTTCAAGGACGAAAGTTATCTTAAAAACCGGAAAACGTCGTTTTACATGAATGCTACAATTTTCCGATTTATTGAACGATTAAGACCTCTTTGTTTGTCAGAATCATATTTGTTTTTTTTAAGGTTGAACAAGATTAGAAAAATGAAATATGAAAGTATTTCACCAGTCGCATTATTTTTGGTTACCCCAGATTAGAATCTATTAAATAACTACACTCTAAAAACGGTGTTTAGATCCTAAACACAATCCTAAACACATAATCTGTGTTGAATTTTGAACACGTTTAGCCCTAAACATGTTTAGGTATGGAAATGTGTTTAGGTTTTAAACATGTTTAACATATGTTCGTGTTTAGATTTTAAACGTGTTTAACCTTTTCATTTTGTTTTGTTTTTATTATTTATTTATTCATTTATAAAAGTATTTCAAGACATGAATCTTCTCTTCATTCGCTTCAAGTTAGGATGCTTGCAATGGCTGATATCGAGACTCAATCCACAAGTGCTGTTTTGCTTCTATTACCTGAAAGTATATAAGTATAATAGTTACATTGTGAATGCTATTAATAATTATTAGCAAAACCTTTAAAATCGAAAACTTGTGTATTGAAAAAATAATATTATACTCAGAAACATTCCATAAAAATTCTTTAAATTTTACTAAAACATAGTTGCATAATAATTACATGTCAATGGAAATCGATACATGACAGCAACACAAATGATAATAGATATTATTAATACACCAATAAGCATTAAAGTTTTTCAAATATCAAAATAATGTGTTCTACCTACCTTTAAAACAGTCTCTGTATTTAAAGCAACATCCTCAAAAGAACACACAAGGTTAACCCCTGTTTATTGCCACGTTAGCACTTTTAAAAACAAACAAAGAAAGATTAGAGCGCCCTCTATGTGAAGGATAACTCTTCGTCTGAAATAGCTAAACATGTTTAGATCTAAACACGTTTAGGATTGTGTTTAGGTGTTTAGGATTGTGTTCAACTTAATGGAAATATTAGTAAAATCGTTAAAGATTGATGATTTTATCAATCTAAACATGTTCAAATCCTAAACACGTTTAGCCTAAACGTGTTCAAGTTAATAAGTGTTTAGGTTTTAAACACAATCCTAAACATGTTTAGACCTAAACGTGTTTCAAAAGTGTTCAAATCCTAAACACTGTTTTTACAGTGTAGAAGTGACCTCATGGTAAAATTTTATCAAACGCAAATCCGTAAAGTATTATACGTATGCGTTACCATTATAATAGAAGCAGTGTCTAATAACCAGATCATTGATGTTTGTTACCCTTTCAGAGCAAAATTTAATTTTTTATAAAGTACGTTATATTTCTTTCTTTTTCTTCATTTTTAAATGGGATTTGTTTCTTGGATTGCAGTGGAATAATTATGACTTACAAGAATTTGCATTTATCAACAATTGTCATTTCTTAAGCATTGAAGGTCCGAAGTTGAGAGAAGGGGAAATCGCACTTTTATATGGTTCTTGAAATTTGTATTTGTGATCGGATTTTACTGCAATTTATTTATATGTACTTATTTGGAATTTTATTGACGTAGTAATGTACCAATTATTTTTTGTACCTTCTGGCGTTTCCGGCATGTTCAGTCCAAGGTGTCAACTACCCACTTTTCTGTGTCGAAATCTTTCCTATGTCCTTACTGATTTTGTGTCAACACACTTCCAAAGTTTCCTGTTTAAGGTTCTGGGAACGTCGTATCATTCTGTTATCTGTGGCGATCTTTAATGTATTTGATGCTTCCCTTAAACCAATACATTGATTTCAGTAGTATAACGCGTTACCCTAGAACACTTTTGGCGAGGAGCCCCATAGTGCATTCTTTGTAAAATATTTTCATTTTCCCCTAATTTTCCCTAAAATATGCAAATTAGTTCAGGAGCGAATTTTTGTGCTAATATAGAGGGCGCTTCAATCGTTATTGCTAAGTGTGTCATTGACCTTTGGCCTGGTCCCCTTGGTGTTGTCATTGATTTTGCCTACTGGTCCCGTCTTTATCTCAGCTTTGGCCTTGCTTTTACCCTAACCCTAATCTATTTTTTACTACACCTTAATCATTGTCTTCAGTGACTGAACCTTTTTGTTGTAGTGTTGACCTTTGACCTTTGGCCTCGTATTGAGTGCCTCGCATTTGGCTTTGACTTCACTAGTCCATAGTGTTTTCACTGGTCTCACCCTACCTCTATCCAAGGTACTTTCTTTGGTCTCGCCATCTACTTTACCTTCTACTTTGGTCTCGCCCTACTTTTGTCCATCTCCACTGGTCTCGGCTTTATCCTAACCCTAACCCTAACCATGTTCTAACCCTAACTTTTCTGTTGTTAGATCAGTAATGTTGTATTTGTTCTGACCCTAACCATTCTTTTTGCAGTTTTTTCTATATCTCCATAGTTACTTTCTATTTTTTCCATTTTATTGGAGTTATCTCCCTTTGATCCAATTTTTTTTGGTTATGTAATGTTGTATATGTTCAGATATACCATGGTTTACCCTAACCAACCCAACCTTTACCATAATGTTTATAACCCTAACCCTTAGCTCAAACCCTAACTCTAGTCATTTAGTGTTTGTATTCATTATGATGTGTTCCTTAAGTACTTATACACACTTTTTCCTGATTTTG
>MJUU01009302.1:12192-37046 GCA_002080025.1 Modiolus philippinarum
TAAGACTCTAAAACGCGATGGTACGCTCAAGTACGATGGCCACGCTAAAGTGCGATGGTCTACGCTAAAGTGCGATGGTGAACACTCTAAAATGCGATGGTCCATGCTAAAAAGCCATGGTCTAGTGCGATTGTTTATCCACATTGTGACGTCAAACTTTGGGTTTAAGTTGAACACGCTAAATGCGATGGTCTTCAGTGACTGAGTATAATGATGAGATTGCCGTTTATTTGAAGGGCTGTAATATTGAATTACTGGCCAACCCGAATAATGCAGTCGTTATGTTCCATTACTACGATCGCTCCTCGAAGTAGGAGATAATTTGATAAGGAGAGCTTGAATATGGCACGTAGACCTATCAGCTTTCACACATAGTTCGGTTTATGGTTTTCAAAATGTTTTGATTTGATCTGCAATGAAGAGACATAAGTTGTAGAAATGACCATATGTAGAAACTAAAATTTACAGTTACTTTGGAATTTTGTAATTTATTACCACTGTACCAATGCCTCTGTTATGTTATTCTTAATTTCCGATACTATTAGCCATCACAGTAGCCGGTATATCGGGTGTTGCTAAAACGCGGAACGGAAAACGGAACGGAAAATAATGACGGAAAAAATTGTAATGTAGTGTATGATGTTTTCAAAGGATACAGTTACGAAGTTTGGAGTGGAATTTTTTTAGTAGGGTCTATCCCTCCCGCGAAAGGGTGTTCAAACGTTTGTTTTGTAGTCAGTTCAACAGCTTTGGTGCCTTTTTTGTTAAGAAATGAGTATTGCAACATGGTAGTATTGCTGTCCATCCATAGACTTAGTTGAATTGAACTGAATATAGACGTGATCAAGTATAAGCTGCGTCAAAACAGTCCAATATACGTATGCAATATAGGGACGTATGATAGAGATGAAAATTTAGATGTTTTGGTCATATGTAACTGTAAAGGTCATTTTTGTCGTCAAATAAGATTGTCAATCAAACGAAAGTCACTGACAAGAGTGGATTCTATACATATAACATGTTGAAATTTACCTTCAAAAGATATAATTAATTTTAAATGTCCACAGGTTTTTTTTCATTGGCTGAAAAAATCCTTTGATGTTTGAAAATTATTCACGGTATGGCTATTGTGAATAAAAATGTGTACCACTGTGATGAATTATTTTCTTTAAATGGATGTTTCTTTACAATGTATTCGTTAATTTGTTTGAGATAAAACTGTAATTATAAAACTGCTGTAATCAACAATTACTGTCGGAGGCATCGATCTCCTATCTTCATCTAAGAAACTCTTCACGATTAACGCGTTCCTTACGGTGACGAATTTTTTCTTCAAAAGCAGCATACTAGTTATTTAAATAATCTTGGCTGCTTAAAGGAAGATGTCTCAGTGGCAAGAAGAATTTAACAAGTTCCTAAGGTATATATTTGATAAAATATATTCGAACCCAAACGAAAATTATTGGATGTAGCATCTCTATCAATGTGCATGCCCAAAATCTTGCATTTGTCTGCTTTGGCTGCTGAAAGGAAGATGTCTCAGTGGCAAGAAGAATTTAACAAGTTCCTAAGGTATATATTTGATAAAATATATTCGAACCCAAACGAAAATTATTGGATGTATTATCTCTATCAATGTGCATGCCCATAAACAGCATTATCCCCTGCATAAAATATATGCATACGGAACATGTGGTTCCAGAGAAGAATATAACAAAAATGGAAGACCCGAAGAAGAAAAAAATCTAAGTTACACACGAAGCGGGTACGCAAGAGATCGCAAACATACAACTCACCATACCTATACTCCATGCCAATTCGCAGAAGACTTTAAGCCATAACAGATTTACAAACCATTCTTAAAACTAAAATAGTAACACAATGCAATATTTATCGTGTGAAGTGTAGAAGAAGACAAGACAAACAAAGCAGATACAAAATTATCTACCATGTCAAATTAATGATTCTTGGATTAGTTCTTCTCATGGTTAATAAATTTAATAATGATATGATCTAGACCATGGATATGAGCATTTTGACCGTACACAAATGGCCTGGATCACTCTATAAACTCTAATGGTCGGACCATATTGATACAGTTTTTTTGTAATCATTATCATCACTTTTTTTTCTTCAGAGAACCCGATTCTAACGTCTCTAGTACAGATAGTAGTTGTTCAGATGGTATTGTAATCGAGTCTAATCATGCTGATGTACAATCATCGTCTTCATTTCCATCTCTGGGATCACCAGCAAATGTTCATGTGAGAGAAGCACCTGACAGTTCTGATAGTGATCCTAATTTCACTACAAGTAAAACAAATGTTGACAAGCCGTCATGTACAGTTATAAACATTTCTAGTGATACTGATTCAGAAAGCAATCGGCCAGCACCAGATAGGTATATTTAAATAAATACCGTAACATTTATAATAAAATAATAGATGTATACTTCCACTGGGCTGCTTTCACCTCTGATAGACCTAAAGTGCACGGGGGTATCAACAAGCCCAATAACCAAGTACTTTGGTCCAGCACCAAAGGTGATATTTATTCTAGAATTTGACAATTCTAAAATTTATGTAAATTACATATAAAAAGAAGGTTATCTCCCATATTTTTCTTTAAATTATACAATATCTAAAATTTTATGAAAATATAAAAATACAGGACTACTTCTATCACGTCCTAAGCTCTGATATTGAATGATTGGCATTCAATTTAAAAACTTCTCTCGATCAAAGCACATTTGGTTTGGAAATTTTACTTATTTTGTTATTATTTGTATACTACATGACCAAACGTTCTACGTATGATTCACATATTTACAAAAAGACATATGTTATCTATCACATGTGACAAATCATTTGTATCAAATTTCATATCAAAATCATGTAAGACTATTGAGAAGAAATCGTATAAAGAAGGAAAACATGTTTTCGGTTGGTGTCCAGCTTTCTTTTATCATGCATATTAAAATACCACCATATTGTTGAAGGCCCCATGGTGACTTCAGGATGAAGAACGACAATAAAGGCGTCACTCACTTGTTTGTTTTCACCACTATTAATTGGGTAATTGTCACATGTACATTTATTTATATCCCATTATTTATCCCTTTGTTATGAATAATAAACCGATATGTACAGGAGACAAATAAATATTTTGAATCAAGAGCTATAAAGTTTGTTAAATTTTAGATAAGAGGAGCAATTATATTGTATAATAATAAGGGATATGGAGTAAATACACATTAGACAAAGGTCCAATAAAAATGTGGTAAAAACTTTTATTGCCGCTCCTCATCTTGTATTGTCCTCAGTAAAGATTGTACAAAACAACAAACAAGTTGTTACAATTTTATGAAATAACTATTTTGACAATGAACTAGGTATAGAAGCAGTCAGAAAGGACAGTCCATAATGTAGCATTTTATATTTGTCACATTCTGCTAGCCTTTATGTCATGAAATTTGGTCTTGAATCAAGTTAAACGTTTTTTCTGCAAATTCCGAGATCTCGGTTTTTGATTTGAACATGCTTTTTGTCTGGATGTCACCATGCCTTTAACAATGAGCAATCATTCATGCATACCCTAAATTATAACTTTTATACCTATGAAGTAGAATATCAAAATGATTTCGACTGGTTCTTGTGGTTTGTGTGAATGAATAGCAATACCTGCTTAACCGGAAAGACTTCTTTGCATTATTGGAATGTATTTTAGCCCATTTTGCCCTGTAACCTATAATCACTTAACAGATATACAATAAAGATTTTCATCTCACAGAAGAACTGGATAATTTCCGAAAGATTTTGGTGTTCACTTACGTTTGGTTTGCATAGTGTTTGACCCCTTACGGGATTACCGATTTGTAATTGTAACGATTGCTGTACGTTGAGTAGATAATGTTAACCCTTATTTGCTTTTGTCATCTTTGTGTCCTTTGTCCTTTGTCTTTATGGCTGTAGCCGTTTTTGCCATGTTATGTGCTTGGGTTACTAGTTATTTTATAGATGAGGGGCAAGGGGGTCACAATAACAGCATAACAGAGAATCGACTTTACTAATAACTTTAATCTTTATTGAAAAGCACAATTTCACTCCCTTGGGAGTTGATGGCAATACATATAATAACAGTACAAAATAAACAAATATACAAGACATTTCACTTGTCAATATATAACAAAACTGGTCAATAACAGATAACATTAAACAAACTGCTGCAATAACAGAAAACCCCCTTGCCCCTTCTTTATAGAGTATTGTAGCCTTCGTTCACGCAGTGGCGACATAAAGTGATCACTACCCGTGATCAGTCGTCAAAAAAAAAAATCTGTCATTTTGACTTTGCGTCCGTCATCTTCAAATTAAAAAAATCTTCTCCACTGGGCCAAATGTAACCAAACTTCACTTGTATCATAACCACTGGGGGTACGGCCTCCCAAAAATGTATCCGATAACCCTGCCGGTTCAACAAAATAGCTGCTGTTGCTAAAAATAACATGTTCATGGAGTATCAGTAAGGAGTAGGAAAAAGAAGTGAAACGGGGAATGTGTCAAAGAGACAACGACCCAAAGGGGAGTAATAACAACTTAAAGCCTTATATGGCGCAAGACAGTTTGGATCTCTTGCACGCTCACTTCCTGTTCTACAGAACTAAGAGTGTCATCATAAATCCAAATTGAAGATGACTACCACAAAAGATGGAGTTAATCATTGGAGTCTTCTATAGTACTAGTATATTAAAAATTCTTCGCCTCTAAAACTAATAAGTCAATTGAAACAAAGTTTGACCAAAGTAGGGGTCATCTTGTTGTAATCTTTTAAAATTGCGTCAGTCAGATCGTACCAGGTCCATTGAGGACTATAATCAAACATTGGCACGTATGGCAAAATATTTAAAAAAAATTTTCTGAAACTACGAAGACAATTGCAATAAAATCTTGCTTATCATTGGCAACTTTATGGGATGGGTCGTTGTCGCATCCAGGATAGCTGAATATAATGGAACTTCGAATCCTTGGGTAAAATACGTTTTCGAAACATCAGCGCGAGTTGAATCATTGAACCACATTTGACTACCATAGCACAGGGGAGCGATACAGGTTCGGGTAAGCATCTACTCAAGGAAGTTCGCTCCTCAAATTTTGACATTTCGGTCAGATTTTCGTACTTCTCTGGTTTTATCTATTTCGAAGCATTAAAATGTTGTGCCGATGAACCCCTTATTTTCTCTTCATTTTGTAATCAAACCCATCTTAAAAATCATTCAAACAATTTTTATGGATTTCTTGTTATTTTTACATGATGTTTAATGAATAAATATTGATAATGTTAAACTTATGAAAGACACATCCCGCCAAATTTTTAATAGCTTGTATCTCTTAAACGGTATCATTGACCTATCATTTTTTTCGCCTTGAGTTTTTATTTTTCAATATTCTGTCAAAATGTAACATTATTAGTAATCCTTGTTATTTTTTTAATTGAGTAGCGAACCTCCTTAAATGGTAGACGACATGTGTCAAAGGAGACCATGTAGACGGCTTCGAGTTTTCCTCTGAAATTACCTGGGAATTGTGTTTACTATAAACAAAACATACAGCAAATCATTTTTTTCTTCAGGTCTTGTGAACCAATTGAATATTTTGATTGATTGAATATTGTTTAACGTCTACTCAGCAATATTTCAGCTATATCAAGACGAGAACAAGTTTGTTAATAAATAATCACTTTGGGGTATGGAAAGGGCCATGGGACGGGAAATTCTGACTGCCACTGGAAAAGTAGGGTGAAATCGTCAAGGGCGGGGAATTTAGCCTTGTAGCCGATCACCTACGGACCACCCCAAAAAGAGCTTGCTACAAGGGTTCTTTAACGTGCAGGAATTTCTTCCAACACGTGGACCTGAGTTAACATCCCATCCGAAAGATGGGTTGTGTATTTATATTCCCGCATAACCACGGAATGGGTCCTATTTCTATATCCCGGGACCTTCGGGGTCAGCCTCCGTTTAGGAGGGGGTCACACCCCGCAAGCTTGAGATACTACGTCCTATTTCTATATCCCGGGGTTCCCTCGGGGTCCTCTGTTAGGAAGACTCCTACTCCAAGCTCAGAGGATGCTGCGGGCATATTCATAAGCCGGGACCGTGCACGGCGGGAATATTTTGAAGGAGACAATGAAATGCCTGTTCATACTCCCAGTCCATCAAGTGGACATACTGTAGAAGAAGCAGTCGCACTCATAATTAATTCAAATATAAATTTGGCGACAAAGGTTCTCTATAGTTGCCAACAAACAAAAACCTTCATTATTGATTCGAGCAAAGTCAAACATATTGATGACATCCGCTCACACGAGCTTGGCTCCATGAAGAATGAGCGGGTGCAGAAAGATGCAGTATCAATGACATCCGCTCACACGAGCTTGGCTCCATGAAGAATGAGCGGGTGCAGAAAGATGCAGTATCAATTATTGATGGCATTTTTATCCTCAAGAGACTACTCCTAAAAAATGACAGTAGTTTTAAGAGAAGAATATACGAATTATATGACTGGAAAGGATCACAACACAAAGTAGTAATATTACAATTTATATTTCAGGGGACGGGTCCTCTCCCCAAACCTACACCGCATGGTAACAGCAAGTCGGGTGGAATATACGTCAGAACCGCTAAGTCCACTGTTGACTTTGTTGAAAATATTTCAGAAAAATGAAACAAAAGGAAGCCTTTGATTCTGCTTTTCAGTCAGTTGGCGGATTAGAAGCTGAAAGTTTATGTTCTATACCGAGAAACATCAAACGAGTTTACAATGTAAATCAAGCAAAGACTTGCGAGACAAGGTCCAAAGAAAAAAACGATTTATTTTCAATCATAAGTAAATACAAGTCTGAACAATCCCTTACAGACCCTTTCATAAGGGCAATTCAAGCTGCACCTGAGCCTATGTGCGTTTTAGTAACAGATAGACAGTTAGCAGACATGGATAAGTTCTTGACAAATCCTTCTGAATCAACGATATTTGGTATTGACCCGACTTATAATTTAGGAGAGTTCCTAGTGACTCCGTCAACATATAAACACTTACAGTTACGACATCGTCGCACAGGAAACTGCCCAACTATGATCGGACCTGTAATTAAACATCACCAGAAATTCCCTACTTCATACTCATATTTGGCTAGCACGTGTGCTTCTTTAAACCCATCATTGAGCGAAATTCTATTTGTTGGAACCGACGACGAAGAAGCAATATTCAATGGCGTCAAGAACTTCTTCCCAGAGAGCCAGAATATTCAGTGTGTCAGACATGAGCGTAACAATATACCGAAAAAATTACAAGAGCTTGGAATCTGTGATAATGATGCAGGGGTATTTCTCAAGGGTATCTTTGGTTCTAAAACTAGTTTAGGTTCGGAACAAGGTTTAGTAGACGCCACTTCCGGAGAGGAATTCGATGAAGAACTGGGAAATTACGAAATCATATGGAATGAACGTGAGATAGAAAGCCGCAAAACTAACGAACCAAAGTTTCATAATGGTTTAAAACCAATATGGCAGACTTATTCAAGAAGCATTTGCTTCTACCTTTGAGGATTTCAGCTGGTATGGGATTTGCCGGATTCACAACTAATGCTAATGAGTCAATAAATAAAAAATTGAAAGAAAAAGTTGACTATAAGGAATCACAGTTAAATGAACTCTGTTCTAGTCTTTATTCTTTAGTAGACCCCCGAACGAAATGACATTGAGAAAGCCTTAATTGGTACTGGTCCGTTTGAACTCAGACCGGAGTACAAAGAGTACGATGTAAATCAAAAAGATTGGTTCAAATTGCCCACATCCACTCGTCAAAACCATATCAAAAGTTTTTTAACGCCCAACTTAAGCCTTCTAGGCAATTTTTTAATCAGGACGGAGCATCATCGTCTTCCCAAAGTCAAAGTACATGTAGCCGCGATCGCGATCACAGTCCAAATCTGAGCATTGCATTAGAGGATACTTCATTGCCGCCGCATGTTTTTATTGAAGTATGGGAGAAGGCCGACGAACTGTTAAATGATAACTGTAATATCGTTGACGCCCCTGGACAAAACAAAACAGCAATGTTAGTCTGGAAAAGTACCACATTTTGTTGAAATTTTTCAGAGCGGAAAAATAGAATGTCCCTGTGAAGGTTACAAGTCTCGCAGCATTTGTTCACATACTGTTGCAGTCGCGAAGAAACGTGGTATATTAGAAAAATACTTGAAATGGTACGAAAAGGCCAAACAAATAAACATTACCGCATTATGTAAGGAAGGAATGCCAAAATATCCACCCAAAAAAACCAGGACAACGACACCGATCGTCGAAAAGAAAGTCTACTATTGATTTGAGTCCTGAAATAAGTACGAAACGTAGAAAAAAATACACTGAAACTTCCGTAACAGCCTCAGATGACTTCGAAACAAACTATTTCATCAAGTTTTTAAGGGAACCAAGGTACGAGTATGCTACGGCTGTGCAAAAGCCATCCGCGTTCCCCCATATGTGCCTGCACCACCTTTCGACATAGTTATTTGTCGAAAAGAGTATCGTTCATACAATCATGATGGTCAAACAAAACTTACTCTTTCGCCTCAAGATGTTCACTATCACCCAAAACTGTCTTGCTTACAAATGAAAAACCCCGAGTTTGATGAAAACACATTGATTTTGAGTCCGCCTGATGTAACACCAAGTTTGCAACAGGTTCATAAAAGTTACCTCACTTGTTTCAATGTAAAATACTGAAGTATTGTGACGATTTGTTATCTCGCGAAGAAAAAAAACAGGTGAGATATTCTGAGTCCGCCTGATTTTACAAAAAAAAACCCAAATTTTCATTGAGGTCATCAATGTTAAATGATTTGTTTAAATGGTTAAAAGTGTGAAAAATAGATCTAGACTAACTAATAATTAGTTCTTATTTACTCCAATGTTCACCTACTGCCAAATTTTAGTGAATTGACATTGAAATTGGCATAAGTTGTTTATACGGTAATAAGTCCGGCAATATCCTGAATTCCTATCGTAATAGTCTTTATTTATGTTTATATGAGTTGAGTGTTCGGGTGGGTTGAATATCTGTTGTCTGGATTTTCTCTCACGGTCGACCTTTGTTTTTTTTCAATTCTGAAGTAGTGAAATTTTAACAGGAGCATTTTATTGTACAATAAAGGATATGGAGACATAAGACACAGTCTAGATTAATACGTGGTAAAAAAAAAACAATAAGCGAAAGATGCTTTTATCTCGTTTTTAGCTCACCTTACTATGTCAGGTTGAGCTTTTGCCATCACTTTGCGTCCGTCGTTAGCTCACTTTCAAAAATCTTCTTCTGTGAAACCACTAGACCACATTGTACCAAACTTTAACTGAATCATCAGTAGGGTACCTAGTTTCAAAATTTGTTATTTTCATTGTCGCAGGTTAAAAAAACATGGCCGCCGTTGCTAAAAATAGAACATAGTGGTAAATTGTAGTTTTTGGCAAATAACTCGAAAACCTTTACAGATATTAAAACCATGACGAGGGTAAAATTGTTCAGAATGACAAGATCTACCTACCTTGAAATTTTGATGCAAATCCGAAAACCCATGTAGGAGTTATTGCCCTTTTTTCATCATATTTTCAAAATGTTCATATACTTTGTCTTCTATTTCGAAAACTAGATAGAGGTTAAGTGTAAATTGATAAAATGTCAGAATATACCTACCCTGCAGTTTTAAAGGAAATCCTGAAACCCATGTAGGAGTTTTGCCATTTGTTCATTAAATTTCAATTTTTTCATACTTTGTTTTCTATTTCGAAAACAATAAAAGATAGAGGTTAAGTGTTTATTGATAAAACATTTGCCATGTCAAGATCTACATAGCCTGCAATTTTTAGTCAAATCGAAAAAGTCATATAAGAGTAATTGTTCTTTGTTCACCAAAATGTTACAACTTAGTCAACTGAAACAAAATTGAAAAGGTCCTATGGTGCTCCTCTTTCAAATATTTGCCTATAACAGGCTGATGGTGTTCAGGTGAGTGAAACAGGCTCAGGCGAGCCTCTAGTTCATCTTTATGTCTCCATGATGCCTTCGACAATGAGTAACAACAAATTTTTCATAGTGAGTCCAAGGCGGCTCGTAGCATCGGTTTGTTAGATGTCTACCATCCAGAAAATATATACACATGTATTCTGAAAATATGCTTTTTAGATACTAGTAGGTGACCTGGCTGGCATATTCTAGATCTTTGTCGTTATTTAAAGAGAAAAATAATATGCTTTTAAGATACTAGTAGGTGACCTGGCTGGCATATTCTAGATCTTTGTCGTTATTTAAAGAGAAAAATAGAGTACTCTTGAGAACAATTTTGCCCTTTTAAAGTGCTGTCAGACAGCTGGTATATATGCACCATATCCAAGTTGACTACCATCTGACAATATTGTTGCTGCAAATGTACCCTTGAAACTGCTTAACAAATTTGATCCGAACTTGATCACATAAGTCCTCTGTTTTTTTCCTCTATTAAAAATATTGTCTTGCAGTTCTGTATTTTCGGAGATAATTAACATGATCGTGAGTTGCTTTTAAATTCCCTCTGCCTTTTAAGGTAGTCTCTTGCTATATTGTTATTTTCATAATTTTAGACATGTTGTTAAACAAGTGCCAAGGATTCTAAAAATAACAAGAAAATATTGGGTCGCCGATCTTGTTTCCATGGAAATCGACCTTAAACATTGATCGTTTTTGCGTTTTTTGAAGAAAAATTAATTTATAGTTTAAAAATCAATTGAGAAAATATTTCTAATCTACTTGGTACCAGAGCAACAGAAAAACAAAGTTAAGGTTTTAAGGATTTACAGAAAAATTGATTTGATGTAGGAAATTATGTTATATTTTACTAAATTAAAGAGTATGTAGCACGTATTTCGAAAAAAGTTGCACGAAATAGTGAATTACACAGTCAAATTGACAATATTTTGAAGACTTCTAATTGGTTGTGAAAATCACGGCGGGTGTTTTGTAAAAAGCAGGAACGGTTCATCCTGCCGTTGAACTTATTTTGACTCCACGGTTTTTAGTGGTGTCCATGGTGTTCATTTGTTTTGCATGCATTTTGTTCTTAGTAAGTTTTTTTTTAATTCGTTTAACATATTTTTTTCTTCAGCAAGCACTTATTCCACAACAGCCATTCTAATGTGCGTTCATTCAATCGACAGTCAATATGACACATTGAGATGTATTGTAGATTTGCGATTTTGGTCCCTTTTATGTGCCTAAAAGAACAAGTTATAAAAAATCAGACTGATTGGTCTTAAGCTAATTTTTCACAAGGAGGTTATTTAAACAAATAATGCTACGAAATCGGACAAGAAATAAAAAAAATCATTTTTTTTTTTAGATTTGCCCCCTTTTGGGTCCATTTTATCTCGTAAACAGTTAACGTGAGGTCAAATCCGTTGGCATAATATTGATGCAACAAAATGAAACAAATCGCATCTAAATCTGATGAAAAATAAACATTCTATAGCTACATATGCGAAAATGCCCCCAATTGTCCCATTTTGGTCCCTAATTCTCAAACGGGAGAGGCCATGAATTCCATATTTACCATGCAGCTGACCAGTGCGCCTAGGAACCTCGTGGTAAAATTTCGTAAGGATACCTTGACTAGAACCAAAGTTACGGTGTCCACAATTAAACGGTACGCTATTTTAGCCAAAATTTTGATTCAAGTAATATAGACTAAAACAAAACAAGATTTATCTAGTCACTTCATTTTCTTTTTCGGTTATTTTTGCATCTCCTATTCGGTGGATTGTTAAATTACGGCGTTCTGCATATTTGTTCAATCTTTCTCTTACATTTTCTATTTTCAGTCATTATTTTCCTTTCCGCGTTTTAGCAACACCCCCAGTATATCAGTGCTAACCCGAACACCGATTTTATTCCCCAGTGCATAGCTCCGTCCTTCGCTAATATTGACTTTTCATTTAGATCAAATTGGGTAATAGACACTTTTAGGATAGTTTTACCATAAATGTTACCTCAATTCAGCACGAACTTTTAAGTAAAAAGAAGACAGTTTTTACCCCGGAATTACTTGGTTCCAAAAATGGACCGAAGTATAACAAATAAGGTTACTGTACTATGCACTAACCCACCGACAGACAAAGTCTGTAAAAAGAGGGGGTTCTTATGAAGTACAAGGAAAAAAAGAAGCTTTCAATTTTTTACCATTTTCTGTCATTTTGTCCTAGATTTTGAAAAAAAAAACTTTACAGGAAAATTGGGACCAATCGCTTGAACACGCTCTGTTCCGACAATGATCTAAACTAAAGGCCTAATCTTAATTTAGGGAACCCAATCCTTTAGAGTGGCGATTTTTGGTTACATTTACAGCATTAGGCTTTGGTCAGGGTTAAGGTTATGGGTTAGGGTTTGAAATTGTTAGTGTTAGGTTATATATAGTGCTAGCATGTTCCTTACTATTGAGTAGATCTATTTTCTTTTATATATATATATATATATATTTTATTTTGCACACATGTCTTGAATTTTGTCTTTCAAATGCCTATTTCTCTTCCAAAATGTTCTTGGTCAGAATCGTTTGTTTCCCTTTTTCACTCTTCCCCAGGAACAAAACCCTCAGCTGGCATATTCTAGACTCAGTCGTGTTGTTTTCGAGCGGAGCATGTAATTCGACGTCATAAATACTTAGCGTCATGTTGAATTTTTTTTCATTGCCGTTTTTTGCGCACATTCGGAAAAGTGTACAACGTTCTATAATAGTTAAGGATAAATACATAAAAAATGATTAGGTACTTAACATGCTTAATTTGTTCTGTCTCTGTCATTTGACCACTGCTTTTTAGACTGGACCATCGCACTTAAGCGTCTACTATAATAACAAACCATAGGACCTTAGCGGAACTATCGCACTTTAGCGTCAACTGCTAGATCTAACCATCGCTCTTTAGCGTGGACCACCGCACTTTAGCGCGACCATCGTACTTTAGCGTCCCAATCGCACTTTAGAGTCCTACATATATAAGGAGTGATCGGTATTCTTTTTTATACCGCATTTATATCATCAAAGTACTCTACATTCCAAAATTACTTGCATATACCACATCAGGTGCTGGTTATTGCTAATAAGATGTGCATCACACCCATTTCATTGGGGGTTCTTTTAATACCAAGTATACCACTGCACCACACCCATAAAAACAGAGGAAATCTTGGCTTGTTCGCCAGGAAAGGTCATGAAATGGAGAATAGAAAGAGGAAAAACCTCAGGATGATGACCAGTGATCTAAGACATTTTTTGAACTTGTGTGTAACTTGTGAAAAGAAAATTTTATTCTGAAAGATTATTGTATTGACTGATAATTAAGGTCTTTCCTACTACAGTGTAAAGACCTTATTGTATTTCTTTTGATTGTTATTATTCTTCTGCCATCAATGTTGGCAAAGTGCTTTGACTAATCATAACCAAACTTGGTACACTTAACAAGCATAGGCGTAGCTCCACTCAGGTCATCCTGTGAACTGATTCTATTTTTAGTAACAGAGTTATCTCCCAGAACACGGTTTATCTTGTTAGCAGCTCTCATAAACCGTAACTGATATCAATAAAGGGCTACGCCGAGCGCAGCATGTCGACCCCTGAAATTCGAACAAGTGTAGTTTAAAGTGAATGTGGTCAAGGTAAAAAGCTTGACACAGTAATTAGCTGGACACAAACTAGGGGAAAAATCAACCCTTTTGATCACTATGGATAATAAGAGCTACGCCAAATCCATTACTGTACTACAGAAAGCATATATCAAGAGGAATAAAAAAAATCTATCGGAATCTGATGAAACTTAAAGATTTCACAAGTTTAGGAAAATTGCAATTTCGGCTCCTTTGACCCCTTGTAGCTGGGAAACAGTAAGAGCTACGCAAAATTCATTGACATACTACCGAAAGCTTATGTCAAAAGGAATCCAAAGAAAAAAATCCCATCGAAATCCGATGAAAAATAAAAAATTAAGGTAATCTGCAAATTTGCAATATTGTCCCCATTCCGCCCCTCATAGCTAGGAAAAGAAACAAGTTGTCAAAAATCTAATAAAGCAGCTCTATGTTTATTTTCAATAGGAATCCATTGCAAAAAAACTGCATCAAAATCGGACTAAAAATAAAAAATATGAAATTTTTGAAAATCGCCCCTTTTGGGCCCCATTTATCTCGTGAACCGTACATGCCACGTAAAATCCTTTGACATACTACTGATAGGAAATATATTTATTCACACACCGAAAGAAACCCCATCAAAATCCAATAAATAATAAATATTCTACAGCAAAATATGTGAAAACTCCCAATTTTGCCCCCTTTTTTTAAAAAATAGGAGCCAAAATAACCAAAACCTACACTACCTTCCTTTTGTGCTTAGGAACACTGTGTTAAAATTTCATGAGGATTGGTCTACTGGAAGTGAAGTTATCCACCAAAAACAAAAGTGTCTACAGACGACGACGACGACGACAGCACCACACCATTATACGACCTCAAATTTTTTGCGGTCGTATAAAAATCTTAGGTGAGGAAAATGTTTGCATTCATCCTCAGGATGATTCGACATGAAAAAAAAAAATTGGGTCGCGACCCTGGTTACGCGTTATTGACCCCGAAATATGTCGATTTCTCAAAGTTGTCGGATTTCGATGAAATTTGATTTCCAGGTAGCTTTCATGACCTTGGACCGGGAGTGAAAAAAAATTTTCATCGGCCATTCGAAATGTTGTTATCGCGATATCTCGGAAACGATAAAAAAATTATGAAAACATTGTGTTACAAAAATATTCCTTCCATCAAGATCCTTTTTATGGGTGATGAAAAAAAAAATCGTCCCCATTTCAAAATGGCGACCATTCGAAATTTTGTTATTGCGATATCTCGGAAACGATAAAAAAAAATTATGAAAACACTTTCTTGCAAGAATACTCCTCTCACCAAGATCTTTATTTGAGGTTGGTCAAGAGAAAATTTTCGTCTGCCATTCTAAATTTTGTTATCGCAATATCTCGGAAACGATAAAAAAAATTATGAAAACATTGTGTTGCAAAATTACTCCTCTCATTAAGATCTTCATTTATTGGTGGTAAAAAATATATCCGCCCTTTTCAAAATAGCAATACGAAATTTTGCTATAGCGATATCTCGGAAACCATTTAAAATTTATGAATACATTGTGTTGCTAAAATACTCCTCTCAATGAGGTCTTCATTTGTGATTGGTTAAAGAAAAAATAAAAAAATTCGTCCGCTATTTTCAAAATGGCGGCCATTCGAAAATTTTGTTTTCGCAATTCGAAAATTTTGTTTTCGCAATATCTTGGAAACGGTAAACAAATTATGAAAACATTGTGTTGCAAAAATACTCCTCTCATTTATTGATGGAAAGTGTTTTTTTTTTTCGCGTATAACTTTTAAACCGTTACAGATGATATGGTCAAGTAACATATCAAATTAATCAGAAAGAGAAAACTTCAATTTGAGCCAAGGTAAAAGGTCATCCAGGTCACTGGTCAAGGTCATAGCCAAATTTGTTTTTTTATCGTTAAATCTTTAAAGAAATTGTCAATCAAAAATATTGCAGACAATATGTGTTCAATCAAAATGTTTTCAATCAGAAGACGTAACAAAAAATAACATTCATTGACTTGGAAAGACTTTACAATTCTCTGAACAATTGTCATTTTTTTGTTCTGCTTTTGAGTTATGAAAAGAAAACTTCACACAATTCTGACTTAAAAAAATATTTCAAGGATTTGAACAATTTGTGTTTTCATTAACAACTATTCTTTTCATCTTGTTTAAGTTGAATTGATAAGTAGATATATTGATATTTATAGTTTTTCTTTTTTTATGTTGCTTGTACATGTATCTTATCTGGACATATATACTCAACAAAAAAAGTTAGCAACACATTTTTAACCGTTTTAAATTTTACCAAAAATGCTTAAATGCTGATTAATTCTGATCTTGGCTAAAAATAACCGATATTTGCTTTACTTCAACCATGAAAAGTATCAAGTATAAATAATATGACAATTGACATACTTCTCATATGTTTCGTGCCTCCTTAAATATTATTTTCCTGTTTTGTTTTGATGTTTATTTCAAATTATCTACACAATGTCCAAAAATTAGTTTCGAGATGGTAAAAGTAACCTCTATTTCCATAAATTAACTCATATATTCTGATACATCATTCCAATGATAAATAAAATGAAATAGTGTTCAGTTAATTTTTTCTCCTTCTCTCTCTTTTCACAGTGTTTAGTTAATTAAAAAAATAAGTTTTAATTTAAAGCATAATTTCTTCATACTTTTCTGTTACTATTTTCTGTTTATTGTCTTTTGTTTTCTGAACAAATACAGCTTAACACATCGATTTGTTTTATTGGGACCAAAGAAATACAGCTACAAAGTATTATTGTGATGTATTGGTTGTTTCCAACTTGTATAAAAGTTAACCATGTTTGCTTTGATAACTGTTTGGGTGAGAGAAAGTGGAGTCATAATTAATTTTTATCAGGGTAATGAACTCGGGAAATCCAATATTGCCAATATGTGTTCTTCTCCTTCCTGTTTTATATGCTTATGCTTACATGTTTTTTAACTCACTGGTGCTCAATAGGAAGGTTCGCCGTGACGTCACAGACTTGAAAAGGTAAATTTGGTTGGCAAGAAATCATGTTCATTAGTAAGGGTCATAAAAATGTCATTTTCAATTCATTCGTTCGCAATTGTTAATTGAGGTATCTTGATAATTCTTTTTGATCGAAATTCTTGAATGTTTACACTTTTACAGGGTATTATTTTTTTAAATAAATTTATTTTCAATATCTATATAATTAGCGGCTTTGTAAAGTATATAAAATTCAGCAATTTTTACACTTTTTAAAACTGCATAAATTTTTTTCTGCACAAATTTTTAAAAAAGTAAATCGGCAGAAAAAATTTGAAAATCTTTAAGTTTACTACGCATTTTACAGATCCAAAATCGGAAGAATAATGGAAAAATGACAAAAGATAAAAAATTCTTTTGCATTGTTATAAAGTGGTATTACTATGACTTTGCCAACCAAAATGCTAATTTGCATATGTAAATTAGATTTTATGACATCACTAATGAGGTTCGCGAACCTTCCTGTATGTTAAAATTCCATCCGAATAGTTCATAATATTGTTGTTTGTTTGATTTCTTTTAGAAGTTAGGGCCTGTTTATTAATTCTCAAACATGTTTTAGGTCAAACAGAACCTGAAACATGTTTCAAGCTAGACCTAAATAAAATATCAAAGACTGTGTTCAAAGGTTGATATAACGTTGCTTTTCATATATTGCTGTTTTATTTTTAAACGAACAAGTTAAAATTCTTGTCGGACTGAAAAGGTAAAAGTATATATATAATTATACCAAAACGTAAAATATGATAGAGAAACGACAGATTTGGGGATGGGCCAAGATTATCGGCACTTCAAACGATTGGAAAAGCAACATGTCTCAGGTGGAATACAGGTAAAATAAATTTGACGTTCCCCGTATAGAGCAAAGACAAAAGCGAGATGAAATAATAAATTTGAAAAATGGGTAGGGGCAGGAAATTAAGCCCTCTACACAAGACCAAAATCTATAATTAAAAAGAGTATATTACTAATAGATATAATAAATAATTAAATAAATCTGAAGATACCAGTGCAAGGAGTGTACATTAAACACTAGTTTTTATATTGATACCTTTGGGGTTTTGGGAACCAAGGGTGTTGTTCTTACTGTTGTCGTGAACTGTTAACTTGAGTAAGGACTGTCACGCTCATGTCTTCCATAGAATGTTGACGAAAACCGAAATGGTTACTGACGGATGTGTCATGGTGAGCTGTTACGGATGGAAGATGCTAAGCAAAGCGATCGCATAGTCTGACAAGTCTCACCAACATATATTTTGAGACACCGTCTGCATACTATGGCAGATATCACATTCTTGGTTATACATGTATAACCATAACTGATTTTGTAAGAACCATCAGGACTCTTGATGAATTCCGTTTCCATACTGAAGGGACACACTCGACAGATCTTTCGTCGCTATCCAATGTATGACTTGTTGTTCCCAAACTTTTTCCTTCGAGGTGGGCTGTAATTGGCAGAGATGGAAACATTTCAGCAATCGGTGCATCTTCCTGAATATTTTTTTGGAAATTCTGTACTAATATTTTCTGTATAGCGACATTCTGAGGATGGTAGGTTCGAACTTTCGCTGTTTTCCTTTTTCTTTTTACTCATAGCCCTTCTGTGAGAAATTGTAGTAACCGGCGCGGGTCAACAGCCCTGGTAATCAATTCGACTGGGTATCCTCTATGCATGACGAATACAAAAATACCGAAGTTGCATTAAACAGTAAATGTCGTTATGCTGTACACGTGTTTCAAGGAGTTACCTCTCATTAGCAGCATTAAAATCACATAATATGGAAAGCCATAATCCAAAAGTAGTAAAAGAAATGCTCATTTTCAAAAATAACGTAGTATTATATAATGAACATTTTAAAAATGGTGGTGTCTCTTTTGGTCTTTTCCAGTGGATATGATATTATTCCATTATCTACCTAACAATAAATCTCAAATTCATATAGATATTATTTCCATTTCATATAATATTTTTTCTAGTGGATATATTATTTCAAGTACAAATAATATTCTTTTTTTATTGGCTGTTAAACAGCAATCTACAGTTTACTAGTACCAAATGAAAATATATTTGGAGAAACGTCAGCAACATTTTCAAAATATAGAGCTTTCTGCAAAAGATATAGAGGAAAATGCCGAAACAATGAATTCGATTCAAGAAAAAATTTCACATGAAGTTTTGACTAACGTACAGATTACTCAAAGTCGGCAAAAAAATGAATTTGATAAAAAGAAAAATGTAGCTCAAAATGAATTTACGAAAGGAGAACTTGTGCTAGTGAAGAATAAAAAACGAAAAAAAGGATTAGGAAAATCGATTTGGCTTGGACCTTAGAAAATTTCAAATATTCTTCGTGCTGGGACAATGACACTTGAAAATAAAGATGGTGAAACAGTCGGTAATTAAAGACAACACAACTTTACGAAGTTTCATCAGCCTGCTGAGACAGTTGTGCGTGGTCAAAATGAAAATAAAAAAGATAATGATATAAGTGATGATTCATTTGAACAACTGAATGAAAATGAAGATGAAGTGAATAAACCAGAGATAAAAACAAAACAGACGAAATCGATGAAAATAACAATGTAAGTGATACGAATAATAATTTTGCGCAAGACAATATATTCATCACTCGGTCAACAATTATCGAAAGTAAAAATGAACAGGTTCAATTTTATATATATATAATTTGCTGAAATATTCGTCAGTTTACCCTCACCTCTCCATAATGATCCCGAAGTAGAGGACAATGCAAGACGTCCAAAAAAGCAGTGCACCACCAGAGACAGAAATCAAAGCATATATGAATAATTTGATGAATTGATAGAACTACAGAAAATTGTGTAATCAAATGGTTTATTTTTATCACCTATGTATAATTTCAAATAAATATGTTTTTTCCTTCAGCTGGATTTTTTTCAACAACAAATTTATAATTTCAATGATATTTATTCCAAGGAAATTTTATCATGTGATAATCTTTCCATATAGAAATAGTTTAATGTAATATTTTTACCAATGCGCCTTATAATAGAAATATCATATTTGAAATAACACAGAAATAATTTCATGTAATATTTTTACCATTATCATAGTATTTTATTATAGTCATGGTAAATTTATTATACCAAAATATTTCCATGTGGAAAAATTATCGCATAATAAAATTTCCTTGGAATAAATATTATGGTGGAAGATATATTTCATCACAATTTGCCCCGTCGTGGGCCCTGATTTGGTCAAGTAAAGTATTCTATTCTATTCTATGAGTGTTTGTATGTAGATTCATTTCTTCTATTTGTATTGATTAATCTGCTCACCTTCTTCTTCTTTCTTCTTGTATGTATAATCCTCCAGTACGTTGGAGCACAATTATAACGTATGTTAAAATTTCAGGATTCAAATATTAAATTAAAATCTAAAATAGATAATATAAAACGCACCACAAAAATGTTCTAAAAATAAATATATATACAGGGAGATGGATCCTTGTCCGACTCTCATCACTACTTACTTGCTAGAATTAAGTAAATAAGTCCTACCACAGTGTAGATTGTAACATAATTTCCTAGTAATAGATTCAATGTCAGTCAATAGAGAGGGTTGATTTGGAAGTTTAGACTGCTGAACCAAGGATCTAGCATCTAAATACAAGTAAACTAACAATTCAGGAGATTCCATATAATTAACCCAGTATGATTGTAGTGTACCAGTGAAAAGTAATTTGAGTTGAGTAAAAGAATGCTTTCTGTATTTTAAAAGAGCGTTACATTTTAGTAAAAAATGTGTAATATCTCCATTTTCCATATAGCAGAGCCGGCACGTTAGATCCACTGAATTTGCACTGTATTTACTTTGAGTTGTATGTAAGATGTATGTTCCAATGAGCATTCTGCACTTGATAGTAGCTCTTCTTATATCTTTATGTAGAAGAGAGTATTAATAGAGCAGGCTAGTAATAGTAATTAACTCAGTAAGGTTTCCAATATTTACTAAGTTCAACAATATCAAAAGAAATATATCAAACAACGGCAGTAGAATACCGAAGGAACAAAGCATCAACTCTGTCTGTGGGACCACAGTAACACAGTTACTATTGAGTTATTATACTGCTACAGAGCTACATAGTTACTCTAATCTTCCAAACTAATATGATGAAGTATCAAATCAATCAAATCAACTTCCAATATCTTTTTCAAAATGTCAGACCAAAATCAAATATGTCTTGTCACTTGAACAAAGGACCAACTTCTGAAGAATATAGAATTTAGGCGGGAAAACTAGAACCCAACCTGTAACAACCAGTGAAATGGCTAAAAAATGACACACCCAAAATACTAAGAGGGTCACCTGACTAAACCATATACCACTACATAGATCAACAGATTATAGCCTGAGGACATAATGACTAAATACCGAAGTTACTGTAAATTTAAATTCTGCATATGCGCATTTCGACAACTTATGTTTCTTCAGTGCAGATAAAATCTGAACGTTTGGAAGACCATTAACTCAAAGATGTTTAAAAACTGACGGAGAACAAATAACCAATATGATCTAAATGTAAAGCCAAAATCAGCTAAGGACAGGGCTTTGCATGAGGGAGATACTCCTTAGCTTTTAACAAAATTTACAAAAATTTAGATATTGTAAGGTTCCAAATAGAATCGGCTTTCGGGTCAGCAACGAAGTACTGACTACTGGGCTGGTGAATACCCTCGGGGACTTAGTCCACCAGCAGTGGCATCGACCCAGTGGTAACAATGACTAAATACCGAACTTACTGTGAATTTAAATTCTGCATATGCGCATTTCGACAACTTGAGTCTCTTCAGTGCAGATAAGTGATCAATATAGAATGTAGATATACTTTGAATCTATAAATTTAAATAAGAAATAACACAAGAAATAGACAAAAGTCATAATGAAATATATTTTTATTGAAATATAACTGATTTCAATGTATTTCAAATGACAAATACAAATACATATTTTATTTATTAAAAACATGATAAATCCACATTATCACATACTCCCCCTGCTTGTGAAAATGATGACCTCACCATTTACACTGCAGAGTCGGAGAGTATCAAAAACATAAAAACAGTAAATTTATACAATATGTAAAAATAAATAAATAAATATTGAATATTCACAGAGTTCTCTCATTATTATTAAGTATTATCACTTTGTTGAGGATCACAAATTCTCTGTCACAATTTTCACAAGTGCTTTTCCAATGTCTTCTTCAGCAGATGGGAACATTCCTGACATAGCTAAACTTTTAAGGTATTCCGTCTTTCTAATCCAATCGGATTGTTGAGCCATGACGAATTCGCCAGCCTTCATCCATTTAGGTTTGGTTGTTCGCCTATTCGAACGTATAACTGGCGGTTCTGGTTCAATGTCATCCTCACTTTCTGTAACAGGGCCCTGATTTTCAACTGTTCAAGTGTCATGACCAGCTGGTTCATCAGCAACAGAAGCTGATGTTGCTTGGTCATCATTATTTGTGTAATCTGAATGTTCCTCCTTTTCACTAAGTTTTTCTTCCTGACCAATGACATCTGTATTCGGGGCGTGCCCCATTACAATTTCACTTTTATCCTGTGTCACTGATGAATTATCTGGTACATCTGCTGTATCCATATCATCAGATACCACCTGGCCAATAATAATTAATTCATCATTTTCTTGTTCATCTTCATCAAGAGTTGTTTCTTTGATCAACAATATCCTGCTGAAAATTTCCAATTGGTAACAGTAGATTCCAGTGTAATGTTCTCTTTCGACCTGTACCATCTTCCTTTTGAATTTCGTAAATTGGGATGTCAGTATTTGGTTTTTTTAATATTATATAAATGTCTTCCTGCCATTTATCTGAAAGTTTATGCTTTCCATCCCATGCCAGAATTTTCACTAACACTCATTCCCCAATTTCCAAATTTGAACTTCTTGTGTTTATATACCACCTGGCCAAGAAAAATCAATTCATCATTTTCTTGCTCGTCATCAAGAGTTGTTTCCCTTTGATCAACAATATCCTGCTGAAAATTTCCAATTGGTAGCAGTAGATTCCGGTGTAATGTTCTCATCATTAAATATCATAGTTGGCTTTTTGTTGCTGTTGTTGTTTCCTTGCTGATGAAATTACAAGTTCATATGCCTTTTGCATTCTTTCCTTCATGTTTTGAACATATTTTGTGTTTTGGCTTTTTGAATTTTGATCCGTATTGAAAATGATATCAAGTGGAGTCTTTGGTTCTCTTCCAAACATTAAATAATATGGGCTCATTCCTGTGGTGTCATGTTTTGTGCAGTTATATGCATGAACCATATATGTGACATGTGACCTCCAGTCCTGTTTTTGAGTTGGTTCTAATGTGCCAAGCAAATTTAATAAAGTCCCATCAAAGCGTTCATGATATGAAGTTGTGCGCGACTTTTTCATTCCAGTTATTTCGCACAGTTCTTTCATTAGTTTTCCTTCGAAATTAGCCCCTTGGTCACTATGTATGGTCTTCGGAAATCCATAGTGAACAACAAAATTGTTCATGAAGGCTTCTGCGGTGGTACGTGCAGTGGTGTTCTTAGTTGGAACAGCAACTGCGTACTTCGTGAAATGATCCGTGATCACTAGTATGTACTGGTGGCCTCCTTTAGATGTTTCCAGACCAAGAAAATCCATACATAGTGACCAAGGGGCTAATTTCGAAGGAAAACTAATGAAAGAATATACGACAGACAAGTCAGTTTCAATAATGAAACGTGCGTTTACCAACTAGTAATTAACTAAATATTGTTCTGCAACATTGTTTTCTTCATCTGTTAATTTCGGCGAGTGACTTCCGGAAGAATACAGATCGATAAAACATAATATAAATACCAACATGTACGGTGAAACCATGGTTAATTTCCGGATATCCTCAACTGTCTCATCTCTACTTCCTCAAAACTGATGTTTTCACCATCTTTTAGTTGCGCCAATTGTAGAAGGGGGTATTCTGGTAGAGCAGGCTAGTAATAGTAATTAACTCAGGAAGGTTTCCAATATTTATTAAGTTCAACAATATCAGAAGATATACATCAAAGCTCATTAAAATTATTGCAGTTGGAGTTAACATATGTGTTATGATCTCATGTTCATTTACTCCATATCCTTTCGTGAAATATCAAAACATCAACCCTGTCTGTGGGACCTGGCTGAGTAACACAGTTACTATTGAGTTATGATACTGCTACAGAGCTACATAGTTACTGTAATCTTCCAAACTAATATGAAGTATCAAATCAATCAAATCAAGTTCCAATATCTTTTTCAAAATGTCAGACCAAAATCAAATATGTCTTGTCACTTGAACAAAGGACCCACTTCTGAAGAATTTAGGCGGGAAAACTAGAACGCAACCTGTAACAACCAGTGAAATGGCTAGAAAATGACACACCCACAATACTAAGAGGGTCACCTGACTAAACCATATACCACTACATAGATCAACAGATTATAGCCTGAAGACATAAGTGATCAATATAATATGTAGAAAGTAGATATACTTATAATCAATAAATTTAAATAAGAAATAACACAAGAAATAGACAATAGTTATTTTGAAATATATTTTTATTGAAATATAACTGATCTCAATGTATTTCAAATGACAAATACAAATACATATTTTATTAATTAAAAACATGATAAATCCACATTATCACATACTCCCCCTGCTTGTGAAAATGGTGACCTCACCATTTACACTGCAGAGTCATAGAGTATCCAAAACATAAAAACAGAAAATTTATACAATATGTAAAATAAATAAATAAATATTGAATATTCGCAGAGTTCTCTCATTATTATTAAGTATTATCACTTTATTGTGGATCACAAATTCTCTGTCACAATTTTCACAAGTGCTTTTCCAATGTCTTCTTCAGCAGATGGGAACATTCCTGACATTGCTAAACTTGTAAGGTATTCCGCCTTTCTAATCCAATCTGATTGTTGAGCCATGACGAATTCGCCAGACTTTATCCATTTAGGTTTGGTTGTTCGCCTATTCGAACGTACAACTAGCGGTTCTGGTTCA